>JWJB01010515.1:0-18865 GCA_000812895.1 Rutstroemia sydowiana
CCCCCCCCCCCCAACCCATAGAATTATTCATCTCTTTTCATTTTTTTATATTCCTCAATATCATAATTCAAACCTGCACATAAGTCAACCCGCCCCCCAAAAATATACATCAACACACTCAAGATGAAGCTATTCAAAGGAATTTTGACCAAAATTGGCCTCTTAAAGCGAAGGAAGGCTGAAGATGATCTTGGTCGTGAGGAGAATTTATATCAGGAAGCGATAAATGGGCAGGCGAAAGTAATAGCATGTGGTAAGGAATTACAAGCCGCAGCAAAGGAAGCTGAAATAAGAAAAACATTTCTTCCTGCCACTGGTGTCAAAGAAAATGTTCAACGCAAGGATAGTTCCCTTACAGAGATGAAGATGGAAAGTCTTCACCTAGAAACTAAAGACTTTGGATTGAAATCGGCAACTCTTCAATCCAACGCAATCTCCAGACCAACAACAAATAAGCCATCAGATCACCAATCACTAAAACTTCAATGGCCAAAACTCCAATCAACAATACTTAAATCATCTCCCATTCAAAGGGTTCCCGATGACATTCTCTTCTACATATGCAAGTTCCTATCACCAGAATCGGAAGCAATACTATCTATCTGCTGTCATTCCTTCTATCGCGCAATAGGACCGAAATTTTATAAACTCTTGGAGCCAGCACCAGATCCACGACCACCACCCGATTCAATTTTAAATCCACCTCCCGATTCCGATTTTCGGAAATTCCTTCTACTATTGGAACCAGATCTTCCAGATCATATCGTATGTAATCATTGCACGAAACTTCACTCGATCAAAAACTCTCATCTTTATACTGCAAGAAACTTCAATAAGTATGATGGTAGTCGAAATCCACCAAGACATCCACCTCCTTGTATGTCGGCTGAGACTTGGAATTCGCGTTTGATCTGTCAACCTGATAGACCTTCAATAATGTCTACGGCTTTTCAAATGATCATGAAGAGGTATGGTCAGGATCGCGATTATCATACATTACTAGCCCAGAACACGTCTACGAAGAAGGAATTAGACGTACCTGGCCGTAGGAACTATCCCCTCACATTTTACACATGGGTCACCAAATTTCAGCCGATGGTGAACACAACCGGATCATTAATCTGTCGCACGCAAAAAGTGGTCGTCTGCAAAGGCGATCACACAAGAGATGATATGCTATACCATATTGAATTTTGTACGTGTCCTCACATGACGATAAATCTAAAATATCCCGAATCCGTCAAAGAAGATTTAATACCGTGTTACTGGTGCATGTTGGAAGTAAAATTTGAACATATGTATTTGGGAGAGGAGGATACTTTATGCTCATGCTTGATAATGACGAAATGGCAGGACTTGGGAAAGTCTCCTTCACCATGGGATGCTAAATGGGAACGGGGTACTGATACTCAAATGGCTTGGACACTTATCGATAATAATCCCATTGATGTTAGAACGGGTTCCATCTCTCGTGCTTTTGATAGGAAATTTCCTCCGCTTTCGGAATTTGATATTGATACTATTGCAATGGAACATTTTTTTCGGAGAGAGATCGATTGAGATAGATGGTTGGTTTGGGTATTTTTCTTGGCGACATATTTTTTTTTTGATTTCTGATTACTATGTAGTAATTACAGTAGCAACAAATTGGAAATAGACAAAAGAAAATTGAATTTTGAATTAATGTTCTAATATTGGGGAAGGGAATGTGTAGTGAAGTCTATTGATTTAATATATTATTGATCTCATTGTCTTCTCATACTATATGTGAAATTAGAATCTACTGGTACAGCAGTCTTCAAATTGTATTTTCCAAGTTATTCTAAACTTCAAAACCCTAAAGCTAAATAGAACCTACCTACCTTCATGATAGATAGGAAATTAGATCAACATCATATAACTTGTACATTACAGAAAGCCAATGCGAATGGAAGGAATGCAACGCCCTCTTATTTGACTGATGAATAGTTAAGCTAATATAACTTCATACCGATCAGGTAGAGGGTTAGATTGAATTGTTCATGACTTTCTAGATATATAGGATTGGATTTTGTGGTAACGAATATAACTTATTAGTCCAATAGATTAATAATAACTAATCAACTCTTCCTATCCATCCATCCACCCATCCATTCCGGGCGTAGGGGACTTGAGACTTACCAATTAAGTTCTTATGGTCGAGGTAAAGCAGTAAAGCGTTCACAAAAGGAAGTGGTGGGGTGGGAGATCAAGGAAGAGAAGAGGAAGGAGAAGAAGGAATATCACATTTATCTAGCTATTAGCTATGAAGTGGTGGTATGATTTAAGAATATGCTGAAAAGGAATATTTATCAAGTAAGATGGAATATTTTGGGAGTTAATTGTTCATCATTGTGTTGGACATTCATTCACAGATCATTTATTATCAATATTTCAAACAATTGATTGTTCATAATCTATTTAGGGATTTCAGATGTCTTATTGTTCATAAGTCACTTGGTCATTGGAAATACATGTACATGCAGTATGAAGAATGTTAGGATGATGGTGCAGCGGTTACATAGAAGATGAAGGTAATGAATTACTACCGCTGCGAATGTCACTGCTACCGGAAAGCACATCTACCTAGCTGGGAAACTTGATTCCTAGTAAGGAGATTATCGAGTCGAAGGAGGAAAACTGAAGTCAAAGTTGGCTTCCTGTTCAGTGCTCAGTGGTACAACAAATCCATCAGTGATTTCTATACAGGAGCAGAGACTTTGAAGGTGGGAATGGTACTGTTATGATTCTATCTACACATTGACCAGCGGCAGAAGACTATAATATTGAATGTTGTGAGAATTTCATTCCTTACCGTACAAGATTACAGCTTTAGTATTCATGGTGAGGACCTTGGTGGCTAGTACCAGTATTTATCCAACTTTTACTGTATAAAATTTTCTTACCTGGGTTTATATTTTCAACTTCACTCTACAACACGAATAATAATGTCAATTTACACTACCACTTCTCTTTTATTTGCAACTTTGTGGAATTTCAGTGAATGATATTTCAAATGTCCAACAACTTCATTATACTTCTTTAGCAAATCATCTCTGAGTAACATTTTTACAGTTCCTACTACCATACTTTATGCCATACCTACTGCCATACTCACTGCCCTACCTACTTTCGTCTGATCAAGTACATGTCACAAATATTTTGCTTTGTTAATCTCAGAATTGGTTGTAATTCTATATCTTTCGAAGCCATCTTATTTGCTTTCTTTTCCCATGTTCCTCTTTTTTATCATCAAAAGGTATGTACCAGCAACTCATATAATTCATTAATGACAGAAATTCTCAGTATTCTCAACTCTAAACATGTTCGATTCAGGTGTTTAACGTCCATCGCATCACTTCAGGTTTATGCGACAACAACAAGAGCTTCGATATCAACCAACATTTCAGGAAATAGAGGAGCAGCGGCATTTCTGCAGAAGAATTTCATAAATACCCAAACAATCATTTGGCTCGCCAGTACCCGCAGATTCATCATTTTCTCATAAAGAGATCACTTGCGTTCCATTTGCTGTCCAAACAAAGTCAGTCAATCATCTATTAAACTGAAAACTTCTTTCTTTTACTTATTAATGTGCTTATAATAATGGAATAATGCTGATTTTATTGTTTTCTCATTTGCAGAAAACCTTTGCTACTGTCTAATTAAATTCTCACAGATTCATTCAACCGAGCCAATCCTCTTCCAAGTACAAAAATGATACCAACTTTTCCTCCAAATCCATCCAAACATCAAATCCTACAGGTCAATGATCTCAGTGAATTCCCAACTCTTTCACCAGCATCAGCCACAAATTCTGCCCCAACTCAAAGACCAGTTGCTCCTCCAAAATGGGGGTCTTTATTTTCGCAAAATTCTCCACGTCAAGATAAAGAGCAGATATCTTATCCGCCTCTTCCTTCTGGTACAACTTCTCCGTCGCAAGGTATATCTATGCTGGTATCAGAAGAAAGCCCTTCAAGTATTATGGCATCTCCTAAGGCTGAATGTATGAGTATGGCATCTGCAGATACAATTGACGCGGGAAATATCTCTCCATTTGACTCGCCAACCATAAATGAACTGAAGGAAAGCAGATCTACCATTGACAGAAAGGATGACGAAAGCGAGACAACGTCTACGATAAACAAAGTACGGGAATCAGAAAGCCCAAATACAACTAGATACCCCGACGTGGAAAGCGCAGATACGAGTACTTGGCCACCTGAAAGATTTCCCCCGTACAATTTCTCTGACGAAACTTTCGCACTTCCACCCTCGATACAAGACGCATCAATGAATTGGGAAGTAGGCGAAGAAGATCACCATGACACACCCTCTTACTTACAAGGGCCAATTCCACTGGATCAAGTCGTTGAAACCGATCCACATCGTGTAATACACGCAATCAAGCAGATGATGGGGAACATTATTAGGATGAAGGTCGATCTGCGATGTCCGGAACAAGAAGTTGAGGAGTCGAAACAGAGATTCGAAGCCGAGTTTACACACACGGAAAGAATGATGAGGGAGTACAAGGAAAAGCATTGGGCTGCTAGTATACAGGGGAAGAACACCGAGATTCCGAGTGTGGGGGTTAGTAAGGAGCAGGAGAAACAGGTTTTGAGGTTTGATCCGACCGCTGTAAGTTTCTTTTCGGGATGAATATTGAAGCAAGTTATTAACTGTGTTCAGCCGTGTTTTTCACCATCGAATATGCCGTCTGCCGTCTGCCGTTCACGTTCCACAACCTCAACCTGCCTTTCAATACAATCGTACCACTTTCTCAAACAACAATCGAATGAATGATCCTAACAAGACGCCCACTCCCATATCGCATCACCGTCGAAGTACTTCAAATTTTGTACAGCCACCTTCAACTAGAAGTACCAATACCCACAGTAACTTTAATACACACCCACTTCTACCGCCAACCATGCAGCCCCATCCGCCACCGCCAGTGCCTTTCGAGCAGCAGCTTCCACGTCCAATCATGCGTAGTCCACACCAGCTGAGAGACTCCTCAATTCCCAACCTTTCCATCCAGATTCCTGGCTCTGTAAACTCAGTGTTCCAACCACATCCAACGTATATCATGACTCCGGGGTCAATATCAATGAACTTCTCCAACCCACACAATACCTTACCTCTCCGGAATTCTACTACAGACAACCATTCCCATCACCCGAATTCATCCGTAATATCACCTGTCATGCACGCTAAAAATCACTGGCCTCAACGACCCGAAACCCATTATTCGCCCCACAACGGACCCCAATTCCCCAGCCCCCATTCGTATTCACAACACCCAGGCAAGTCGAAAACATCCACCCCATCACCCAATATAACAGATTCGACGGAGGCCAAGAAAATGGTGCAGCTAATTCCCAGAATATACCGACATATCTGTCCCAGCTCGATTGGCTCAAACACCAATAACTTCCAATGTCCCATTGAAGGCTGTCAACTCATCAGTCTATGTCCCAATTTCATCCGAGGGCAGTACGAATGTAAGGGTTGGACCGGTGATCTCAACTGCGGACGACAGAACCAAGCCAAGAATTCGAATTCGAGGTCTCCGGAAGAAACACGAGCAAATCAGGGCAACAGCAGGCCCAAAATTAGGAATTGTGAACTGGCGCATATAGCTCCTTCGTGTTCGGTACCTAACCCACATCATTCGGATCAGTGGAATAGAGAAGGAGAGAGTATTGTATGTCAGAGAGTGCACTGTTGGGGAAGTGTGCGTGATTGGGGAACGGGCGAAGCTCCTCGGAATGGTAATGCAGGTGTAGTACAAGATAGCAAATTTAAGGAGGAATGGAAATGGCGTAGTGCGTTGGAGGCGTTGCGTGGCCCGCATGAACAAAGGTGGTATGGTGTGAGAGATGGGATTATGCCTAGGAATGCGGAGAAGTTGCCAGTGGAAATGCAGAGACAGAGACAGGGACAGGGAATTACGGATGAGGGGTTAAATTCGGATGGTAGATTGGATAGAAATGGGTTGCCGACAGGGGATACGGATGTGAATGCGAGTGGGTTCCAAAATTCACATAGACATCCGAGGGATATAGGTGCAGTTCCGGGATTGTCGAATAGAGAGAGCGAGGGCATGAGGATTGGTGGTAGGAGGTATAAGTTGACGAGGAATAATACGCATTGATTAGTTAGGGAGATTACTATCTTCCGCCATTTTGCATGGCGTTTTAGAGCTTGAGGGATTTATCAACATAAGGCTGCGGCTGGATACAGTTATATGTATAATAGGATGGATGGATGTATTTGTAAGATTAGGTCTGATTGGATGAAATAGGATGAGATGATATACAATGACCTACAAACATGAAATGAATAGCTACATAATTAATCACTGTAGTCATAATTTTATGCCTTTCAATTGATAAACTCACAAAGTAGAATAGAAGGTGGGTTTGTATTTTATTTGGTTTGCCTTGTAATGCTCCTTCCTCATATGTAAAATTGAACTCTAAAGAGAAGGAACGGATTTTTTAGGTGTAGGGTCGGACTGAGGCCGCAGAGAAGAAACTGGGGACTAAAGGGGAAGTAGGGGGTGGAGAAGAAGAAGAAGGAGGCGGGGGAGAACAAGAAGCAGGCAGAGGCTGCACCCCGTCTCCCCTCTTCCCGGAAGCCCTTTCGCCCTGCCACCGCCCCTTCTTCTTATACTTCTACTTCCACTTCTCCTCCTCCCGCGGCAATCCCCCTCCGTAATCTCCGTCGTCCTGTACCGCTTGCTCCCCTTTCTCGGATTTCTTTTGGCGGTGGCGAGCAGGAACGCCAAGACGAGCAACGACAGCGTTCGCCATTTTCTCTGGTATATTATCGACCGAAGCAATCAACCGCTCAATGAGATTAAGCACCAAGAGGGAGTTGGTTGAGACACTACCGCCAGTCCTACCAACCTCCTCATCCACTTCGGACACTGCAGACGGGATTTGGTTCAACAATTGATAGAAGCATTCCGGAAGACAGTTGTTGTAAATAAACGCCCCACCCCGAGGCTTAAGATGGCAACGTCCATTCCAAATATTGAATATCACTTAGTAAATTATAATGTCTCAATCAACCACTTGAACTTGAAGATTGAGAATTCTTGATTATTTCAATTGGTTCTAGACATTGAATTGGTCTTATTACTTCCAATTCTAAGTTACATTTGGAACTTGTTGGTATTCCGTTTACCCTTTTTTTCTTAATCTTGTAGCTTTGGACCTGCGGCCATTTGCACTCTTCCACGAGGGCATAGGCTGTAAAATTGGTTCCAGCTCATATTGGGACCATCCAGCTGACGATTATTTCGAGAAGATTACGATACGGCTTCAGTAATAAAAAGAAACGGAAGTTCACAAAGCAACCAATACGAAAGATACAATAGGATTGTCAAGAAAACCCACGAAAGATTACGTTTTGCAGATTTGCGCCACAGGGCTAGAACTACTTGGGTTTGGACATTGATTGTTGATGGAATCATTGAATTCAAGTTGGACAATGAATTGAGCTTGATACTTGAATTCCCCCAAAATCCATTCAGACTTTGCACCGTATAGGGGCATCTTCTAGGCCAAGATACAGCTTGGCCTCCGACATATTCTGTATTTGTCCATCTATATTCCTCCATGCCACGTATTATCACATCCACGAGCTCATCTTCGTCCCCATCCATATTATATACTATATTGCATGACTCCCTTCTATCTGCAATAGCATTGACCTCTTCGTCAACGTCGTTATGTACCATCAAATTTAATAAACTTTGGATGCTGGACTCGGATACGATATTAGGCACAGACATTTTAAGTTACGGCTTTCCACAGCACGCAAGTAAAGTCGCGGGCTTTGTCGAACCAGCTGTTGTGATATCAAATAGTACATCGTATATAGTGTACCATCCAAAAATTTCCTAAATTCCTCTTTCGCGTGATGGTAATAGAATTCTATTTCCTGTAACACCCCTTCGACCAATCCTTCTATCCAATTATGACTTGAACGTATAGGTGCACTATTTGGCATAGGGTTATGGATCTCCCTTTGAAAAGCTGGTCGTATTGGCTCATGCAATCCCATCCCCAGACTCATTCCATGTACCCTATTCCTATATGCACTCTCTCTGAACATGTACCAAGTCCAAGTACTTCTATTGTTCAACAACCATTGGAAACTCACATCGTCTTTTCCAGAAATCTCCAACGCGATTGTATTCTTTATTACACGACTTGCCTCTGTTTGTAAAAGTGTCCACTTCCTCGTCGACGTCGTTATGTACCATCAAATTTAATAAACCTTGGATAACCACAACGTCCTCCAACGGCGCAGGATATTCGCGTTGGACTTGCTCTCTTGAACATGCCAATTTGAGTATGTTGTATTTTTCATCAATGAACAGTATCATTGCCGGACTTGAATAAGGTTACGGTGCTTTCACTTCTGGGCGACAGTGAGCTCTGAAAATAGTGGTATCACCTATTACCTTACCGTTTACTGTATTACCTGACAACCATATGATCGTGCACACTTATATTACCGTAATATCACAACCCTATTTTAAATAATTCAGGAATTCAATTCCTGCGCTATTAGTTTTTAATTCCCACCGTATCTAGTCTCATTTCAACTTTTACCCCACCCCATCCCATCCACATTTCCCATCCCACCAACAACCAGAACCTTCCATGTGAAAAAAGTACCTTAACGACAACCATCTAACATATAGTCCCCGATTCCGACATCTTTTTCCAATTCTACATTATATTTCGCAACTTCATTATCAAATTCTGATTCCGATTCCGATTGCGAAATTATTATTTGTTTTAAAATTTCACTTTCTATTTCACCCACTATTTCGCCCATTATGGCCACCACTAAACAACGTCTCGCCCTCTCCATAATTGATTTCCTCAATACCTCTCTCACCGATGGAACTCTTCAAGAAGAAGAACGCGAATCCATCGAAGTAGCCACTTCCTGCATTTCCGAATCATTCAAAGTCGATCCTCACGATGCTACACCAAAGGATTCCCAAAACCTAGTTCAGATCTATAGCGTTTATGAAAAACTTCGCAAGGTCACTCCCGCAACTACTGCTACTTCATCCTCGACATCTGCACCACCTCCAACAGAAGGTCTTCCATCTGCCACTCCACCAAACGAACACGCAGACCCGGAATCCAGTCCTGTTACACCCGAACAAAAGAAAGAAGCTGAATCGCTTAAAAGCCAAGGAAATACAGCTATGCAAAAGAAAGATTACACTACAGCCATCGATCTCTATTCTCAAGCACTGAAGATTATTCCCGGTAACCCAATCTTTCTATCAAATAGAGCAGCTGCCTATTCAGCCTCCAAAGACCACGAGTCTGCCAAGGCTGATGCCGAGGCTGCGGTTGATGCTGATCCTAAATACACCAAAGCATGGTCGAGACTTGGGCTTGCGCGATTTGCTTTGGGGGACGCTAGAGGCAGCATGGAAGCCTATGAGCAAGGGATTAAATTCGAGGGGAATGGAGGTTCTGACGCTATGAAAAAGGGATACGAGACGGCCAAGAAGCGAGTTACAGAACTCGACCGAGATGATGATGATGAGGTTGCGGAGCGAGGTATGCCAGGTGGTGGAATGGGAGGCGGAATGCCGGATCTAGGAGCTTTAGCTGGTATGTTTGGAGGTGGTGGTGCTGGTGGCGGAAGTGGTATGCCAGATTTGAGCTCCATTATGAGTAACCCCATGTTCGCATCAATGGCTCAAAATCTTATGAGTAATCCGGAGGCAATGAGCAACTTGATGAGTAATCCAAGGTTGCGCGAGATGGCCAGTCAATTCGGGGGTGGTGGTGGAGCTGGAGGCGGTGGCGGGATGCCAGATCTGTCGGCTTTAATGAGCGATCCTACCATTGCTGACTTGTAAGTTCTCCCTACCTTGATATCGTGAGATGTTTATACTAACAAATGTCAACAGAGCCAAAAACTTCGGTGCAGGTGGAGCAGGACGAGGACGCGGGGCAGGACAATAGATACGAGTACGTACGCATGGAGGAGTCATAATGGCTCAGTTACAAAGAGATTGTTTTTGAAAGCTCGGATGATCGCGAATATATTATACCACCACAAACATCTATGCACCCTTGGTACTTTTATAACGTTGCAGCAGTTACTGGAGCCCTTTAAGGGTAATTAATAAGACACATTCACGGGCTCATCACACAAATTCACATGCATGCAATAGACAAATGTGCAATTACACTGTTTAACTTGATTGGTATTTTGATTTGTATCATGATATAATGTATCTATCCCTTTGCAGCACCTGCCTTGATCAACAAGATATCTAAACACCATTAGCAAACATCTACACACAATCCGATCGAAAGATATCTTACCTCCATCTTGCACGACATAATCTTTTCCTTTAGTCATAACCTTCCCCTTAGCCTTCACCTCAGCTTCATCACCATCAAATTCCTTCAACACATCATAATTGTAAACAATAGCTTGAATAAAAGTCTTTTCAAAATCACCATGAATCACACCTGCGGCTTGTGGTGCCTTGGTACCGTTTCTAATGGTCCATTGACGAACTTCATCGGTACCGGTGGTGAAGAAACTTCCCAAGTCTAAAACTTTTCGCATGGCGGTTACGAGTTTGGGTAGGGCGGATTCAACGCCGAGGGTTTTGAGCTCTTCTTTTACTTCGGCTTCGGTTTCGAAGCGGGTTAGGCGCTCTTCGAGACAGATGGATATGGGCATGATGGGGTCACCAGCGGCGTGTTCTTTGATCCATTCCATTACTTTGGCGAGATGCTTGTTTTTCTTTCGGATGTAATCTTTCTCGCTCAGGTTGATGAGGTAGACGACGGGTTTGGCGGTCAAAAGGAAGAGGGGGTTGATGTGTTCGACCTATTGTGATGTTGTCAGTATGTGAATATTAAAAGCTAATCACATAACGGATAAAATTAAATGTAGTTCAGAACGGGTTTCTTATCTCAGGAAGCACTCTGCGTTTATTGTGAGGCTTTCGACGAGCTGGGATTATTCAGGCCTCATGGCCCTTTGTCATCATAACAGGAAAGAAAGGGGAGAAAAGGAAAGCATTCAATGTACGTACCTCTTTTGGAGACCAGTTGCCTTTACGAACATCACGGCCATCTTGAAGAAGAGCCAAGACCTTCTCAATGGTATCTTCTTCCTCCTTGAGTTTCTTCATCTCAAGACTTTGACCACCTCTTCTAGTCAACTTCTTTTGACCCTCAAGAGCCTTCTCCACGAACTCGATATCCTTGATTCGAAGTTCCTCACTAATGATTGTCAAATCCCGAACTGGATCAACATCTCCCTCAATGTGAATAATTTCAGCATCATCGAAACATCGAACAACTTGGAAGATAGCATCAACAGCACGAATATGTGACAAGAAAGCATTTCCAAGACCTTCACCCTTCGATGCACCTCTTGTCAAACCAGCAATATCATAAATTGTAAGATGTGCCGGAACTTTAGATTTTGGTTGATATTTTTCGCAAAGCCAGTCAAATCTTGGATCGGGTACAATAACGCGAGATTCTTCTGGGTCAATAGTTGCGAAAGGAAAGTTCTAAAAGGATATTAGATACTTTATCAAGTGAAAAGAAAGTGGAATGTCTTAAGCATCGTTACTTACTGCGGGGTTACCAAGGGAGCACTTGGTAATAGCTTGAAAGAGTGTTGATTTGCCGACATTTGCGAGACCGACCTATTTTAAAGAAGAATTTGAATCAGCTATTTTATGTCTGCGAGATGAGATGAGATGAGATGAGATGGATCAAAATATCAAAATATCAAAATATGAAAGATATCAATTACAATTCCACTCTTCAAGCTATTACCAGGTCTGCCCAGCAGGACCTTCTTCTCTTCAACTCCCTTCTTTGGTGGCATATTGCGACTTTTCTTTTTTGCGTATGATCTCTTTGTAATGAATAGAACCGTACAATTAAGTAGGCTCAATTTACTCGAATTATTGATAAAAACAGAACTTGCCGCTATTGAATTACGAGTATAAGTAGATTGAAAAGAAGAAGAGAAGATGCGTTGAAAAGCTAAAGAAGACGACGTCGTGATGGTGGGGTTTTGCAGCCTTATTCGGACTGCAAGAAGAGAATTAAAAAAAAATAAAACGACGAATGGAAACGAAAGGAAAAAAAAAGTGAAATAAAAATTTAATTTTTTTGTGTGGTTGATTTGAGAAGTGATAAAATTTATTTAAACCGGATTCGGTAAAGTGAGGGGACAAAATAGCCCTTGTAAATCTTTTCTTAATTTTCTTCTTAATTTATTTGCCTTACGAAAATAGAAGTAAATGTCTTAAATATAAGGGTTTTAATTCTTAAACCATTGAATAATTATTTTGGTAAGTTTTTGCCGATGTGGGGGAAATAATTTTAAGTAAAATATTGAATTTGGTCTATTTGGTCTTATTTGGTCTAGAAACAAGGTAGGTAGGTATACGGAGTAGGAAGTTCAGATGGCGGTTAAAATTGATAAAATTTGAATATTTTTGACTGCGAACAGCTTCACAATCCATCCTACGTACTACTACTACTACTACTATACTCGTACTTCTAAAGATAACCGCGGCCAGTGAAATGGTTAAACTATGCCTATGCCTGTTTATTATTTATGTGCTCAAAACTTCCAATTATAATAACCATTTTAATGCAATCATACAATCATACCATACCAAGGTAAGAATCAAGTAGTACTGGTATCATTCAATCCTTGAAATCCCCCCTCCCCTCCCATTGATAATAATGCAATAAGGCTTTCTTTTTTTGTTCTATTTCTATTTAAATAAGAAAAGTTAAGTATTGGTGGTATCGTGCCATCTTCTACTAAAAGGAGATACTTTCATCTACTTTTCATTGTACTACTACCTACCTACTACTGCTACTATTAAATCATACCAAGCCCAGTACTTTTATTTCAGCTCATCATCTGCAACCAATATTAACCTTCTTTCTACCTACTGCTACCTACCTATCTACCTACTTACCTACTCGTTGAATACAACAAGAAAGAACAACAACAAGAATAACAACAACAAACAAAAAAACAAAACTTCTTCAAATCTTATCAACTTCAATCAATTTCAATCAAAATGTCAAGTGTGTCTTCTAAGAAGACTTCTCGAAAGTCATCTCAAAGTCATAGGTCTACACTATCTCTTACGAAAACGGAGATAATAATTAATGTTTATGATCTACTTCCTGTAAGTTTGAAATTCATTCATTGTTGATAAATAGGTGATAGATAGATACTCTTACTAATATTCAATTCTTTTCTCTTTTAGCAAGGAAAACTTTCCACAGTTCTTTGGACATTTGGCACATCATTACTCCATAGTGGAATTGTCATAAATAATCGAGAATATGCTTTCGGCGGACATGATAGAAAAGGCATGACAGGTGTATATTGGGCGAGACCAAAATTAGAACCACCAGGAGGAACCTTCAAATGCGAAATCCTTCAAGGTTTCACCTATTCTCCTCAAGCCGAAATCGATCTCATAATAAAGGAAGCTTCCGAGGTCTTTCAAGGCACTTCATACAATTTGCTCACTCGAAATTGTAATCACTTTACATCTTATTTATGCGAAAAACTTACTGGTCGTCCTGGTCCAGCTTGGTTGAATCGTGCTGCTTCGATCGGTGTTGCATTACCTTGTATGGTTCCGAAAGAGTGGATTACCCCACCTGACTACGAGACAGCAGATGGTGAACTTGTTGAAGATTCTCAATCCGATTCGGATGAAAGGTCGAGAATGTTAAATGATCGGGATACTAGTCACCAGCGACATAGTATGGATGATGGTCGACCTGAATTGGAATTGGCGCATGATGAAAGGGATACTGATGAAGACGGGCATAACAAGGATGGAAAGGGAAAGGCAAAAGATGTTCGGGATACATCAGGCAGAATTGTACCGCTCTCGGAGAGAGCACCAACGGCAAGGAAATAGATAGGACTGGATAACAAGGGGAAAAAATTGGCACGGTCTACTTTTGGGCGTTTCGGTAATCGGGATGGATGGGTAGTATGGACAAGGCGTCGGAGGTTCATTTTACGATACCAGTTACGATGCCATGACTCTATAATACAGATTTACATACCATACTTCATTAAGCAAGGGGCAAATATTATTCATTCCTTCATTTTTCCACCTAACCCAATCTCCTCGGTTTCTTACTCCTTGTACCACCGAATTTCAATCTCGTAGCATCTGTGACTTTCACAACCTTTGTCCTCAACATCCTTCCCTCTGTGCCCAGCAAAGCTTTCGTAACAGCCTCCCTTCCTGCCCCGAATCCCCTGAGAACCAACTCCAACTCCTCAATTTCCCTATTGATAGCCTTTTCATGAATCCTTGTCATCACCAACGAAGCCAATTGAAAAGCCGAATCGTAATGCTTCCTTCCCGAATGCTTGAATCCAATATTTCCACACGACAACGAGATGATGGGGCTTCGATCCGGTCTTGTCAAGGTGATATGCGTGTTATGTTTCGTCGCATTAACGTGAAAATGATGTGGCTCTTTGTGATCAATGATAGCTCGGTTTATTAAGTTCTCATCCGTCGAGCTCCCATCAGATGGTGTTGTCGTATCATGGATCATCGGCTTTCTTTGACTCATGTTGTGGTCCACCAGATCAGAAAAAATGCTAGACAGCCCCGCCATTGGATTCAGCTTTGTTTTGGCTTTCCCTGCTACGCCCTTGGTGTTTGGAGACTGGTCGCCATCAGCTTTCCGTGTTGGGGTACTTGAAAACGGTCGTAGACATAGTAATGGTAAAGTGCGTGTTGAAGTGTACTCTGAAATCGATTGGATTGGCGATTGAGCCACGGCCCTTCGTATTAGTGACCGACTCATGGCAGAGTGTAGAAAGCGCGCGACACGAGCCTTTGAATATCAACGTCGCAATGAGATATTTCAATGTTATGTCCAGTCCAGTATCATAAAAAGTTGAAGCGGGCCGGGATGTTCCGTGATCCTTGAAATTTTGTTTTTGTCGATCGGAGAAAATGTTCAAGAACGCCGCTATGATATCTTTCGCAAATCCCCCAAAAAATTATTTTATTTCTAAGAATACGGCTTCTCGAGGTATTGTTTTAATTACATCTCTTTGATTTATCTAAAGACATGAACGGTATTCGACAAGTGGCTACAAGAGCGCCTTCGGGTAGGCAAATTTCCCTGCCCTCGATTGCGAGGCCTTCACCCAATACTTCAATTCTTCCCAGGCGATTATTCCAGCAAAATCGGACAATCCAGTTTTCAACGTCGGGTTCTTCTAAACCTGTGTCGCTTCTATATCCCGCGCCACTGCGATCCAAATTCTTACCTGAAGAAATAAAATTTGCTTCAATATCGTCGCGGCATTTGAGTTCGAAATCGAAGAACGAGAAGAAGGCGAAAGCAGCAGATACAACGGCGAAGAAGGAACCTGTTACTGAAGAAGCCAAGAAAGAAGAGCCTGCTAAAGAGTCGGAATCAGCAGCTGGTGAGGAGAAAGCCAAGGAAGAGAGTGAGGATAGCGAAGGCAAAAAGGAGGAGGAAAAAGAAAAGGAAGCACCACCCCCACCACCGCCCCACGGAGACAAAACTCCTTGGCAAGTTTTCACCGAGACATTACAAAGCGAATTTAAAGCTTCTAAGGAATGGAACGAATCTACAAAAGCATTGGCAGAGGGAGCACATCAATTTACAGAAAATGAAAATGTGAAGCGTGCGAGACAAGCTTACGAGTCTACAACCGGAGCAGTATCTTCAACAACTGGAAAGGTGCTGAAGAATACAGCAGGTGCAGTTGGAAAGGGAGCAGCGTGGACCTGGGAAACTCCGGTTGTGAAAGCTGCGAGAAGTACGGTGAATGCTACAGCTAGTGTGATTGAGAAAGGAACACGCCCAATTCGAGAGACCGAGGCATTCAAAAACGTCAAGAATGTAATTGACGATGGAAGTAGTTCAAGATATGGAGGATGGGTTGAGAAAGAAGAGCGACGCAAGGCAAGAGAATTACGAGAACAGCAAGAAATGGGAACAAATGGCAAGCATGAAGTTCCTGTTGAAGATCCAAAGTAAGTAACTTCCACCTTTTCACATTATGCAGTTTCTAACAAATCCCCAGTGCTGGTACAAATGTAACCCTCCACAAAGATGCCCAATACAAAGAAGCATGGAGAGATTTCCGCGACTCCAGTCGTTTAATGCAATCCATCTTCTCCTTAAAATCAGCCTACAACGAATCCGAAAACCCCCTCATCTCCACCGCACGCAGCATATCCGACCGAGTCGCAGGATTTTTCGCCGAAAACGAAACCGCACAAGTGATAAAGAAATTCCGCGAAATGGACCCCTCATTTCAAATGGAGCCTTTCCTACGGGAAATGCGTGAATACATTCTTCCAGAAGTACTTGACGCATATGTAAAAGGCGATTCCGAAACCCTGAAATTATGGTTATCAGCAGCACAATTCTCAGTCTATGATGCTCTGTCAAAACAATATATTACAGCGGGATTGAAATCGGATGGGAGAATATTGGATATTAGACATGTGGAGGTTTTGTCGGCGAGGATGTTGGATCCGGGTGATATACCGGTGTTTATTATTACGTGTCGCACGCAAGAAGTTCATGTATACAGAAATGCGAAAACAAATGCGTTGGCGGCGGGAATGGAGGATAAAGTTCAATTGGTTACATATGCAATTGGGGTTACAAGAGTAGCGGAAGATGTTAATAATCCGGAGACGAGGGGTTGGAGATTAATTGAGTTGCAGAAGAGTGGGAGGGATTATATATGATTGACAGACACACTGAACGACTTATGATTCTTTTCTCTACTTTGTTTGATACCGCTTACTTACATACCTTTATTCCGCTTTATCGCGAGCTATTCATCCGCGAGCTATTCATCACATATTATGCTCTTCTAGCGTCGCCATTTCGCATCCTACCTACCTAAAGCGCATAACGACAAACCACAAACTCAAAGATACTAAACTAAATGTTCAAACGCATATCACCATGTACAATAGACACACACACACCACTCTTCCATTTTTTGCGATCATGCTCGGCTCGAGCCAAGGAGTCTCGAGCAAGGAGAGATTTGCTCTCAAATTTATATTGTATTGTATTTTTGTTGGAATTATTACCGTCGTCACCATTACTATGGGTGGATGGATTTCGGTGGCGGGTGGGGTGTGGAAAGAGTGGCGGGGAGGGAATAAAGGAGGATGGGATGGGAAGCAGAGGAAGATGAAAAAGGGAGTTATGAGTTTGATTGAATGAATGGATTGATGGGGTTATGTATGTATGTATGTATATATGTATATACACAGTGCAGTGAATCACGTCCAAGGAAGAAAGAGATATATTCAGATTCAGAGTATCTATTTATTCAATGGGATGAGATTTATTCCGTGTGATGTGAGTGATGTGATGTGATTCAAGATCTGGTTTATGAAATGAAATGGGTGTGGGAGTGTGATGATTAGGACCTTCCCTCTGTGCCCAGCAAAGCTTTCGTAACAGCCTCCCTTCCTGCCCCGAATCCCCTGAGAACCAACTCCAACTCCTCAATTTCCCTATTGATAGCCTTTTCATGAATCCTTGTCATCACCAACGAAGCCAATTGAAAAGCCGAATCGTAATGCTTCCTTCCCGAATGCTTGAATCCAATATTTCCACACGACAACGAGATGATGGGGCTTCGATCCGGTCTTGTCAAGGTGATATGCGTGTTATGTTTCGTCGCATTAACGTGAAAATGATGTGGCTCTTTGTGATCAATGATAGCTCGGTTTATTAAGTTCTCATCCGTCGAGCTCCCATCAGATGGTGTTGTCGTATCATGGATCATCGGCTTTCTTTGACTCATGTTGTGGTCCACCAGATCAGAAAAAATGCTAGACAGCCCCGCCATTGGATTCAGCTTTGTTTTGGCTTTCCCTGCTACGCCCTTGGTGTTTGGAGACTGGTCGCCATCAGCTTTCCGTGTTGGGGTACTTGAAAACGGTCGTAGACATAGTAATGGTAAAGTGCGTGTTGAAGTGTACTCTGAAATCGATTGGATTGGCGATTGAGCCACGGCCCTTCGTATTAGTGACCGACTCATGGCAGAGTGTAGAAAGCGCGCGACACGAGCCTTTGAATATCAACGTCGCAATGAGATATTTCAATGTTATGTCCAGTCCAGTATCATAAAAAGTTGAAGCGGGCCGGGATGTTCCGTGATCCTTGAAATTTTGTTTTTGTCGATCGGAGAAAATGTTCAAGAACGCCGCTATGATATCTTTCGCAAATCCCCCAAAAAATTATTTTATTTCTAAGAATACGGCTTCTCGAGGTATTGTTTTAATTACATCTCTTTGATTTATCTAAAGACATGAACGGTATTCGACAAGTGGCTACAAGAGCGCCTTCGGGTAGGCAAATTTCCCTGCCCTCGATTGCGAGGCCTTCACCCAATACTTCAATTCTTCCCAGGCGATTATTCCAGCAAAATCGGACAATCCAGTTTTCAACGTCGGGTTCTTCTAAACCTGTGTCGCTTCTATATCCCGCGCCACTGCGATCCAAATTCTTACCTGAAGAAATAAAATTTGCTTCAATATCGTCGCGGCATTTGAGTTCGAAATCGAAGAACGAGAAGAAGGCGAAAGCAGCAGATACAACGGCGAAGAAGGAACCTGTTACTGAAGAAGCCAAGAAAGAAGAGCCTGCTAAAGAGTCGGAATCAGCAGCTGGTGAGGAGAAAGCCAAGGAAGAGAGTGAGGATAGCGAAGGCAAAAAGGAGGAGG
>JWJB01010516.1:0-36735 GCA_000812895.1 Rutstroemia sydowiana
CTAGACATAATATTCATTTGTTTCGTAATTTCCTAAGTATGGATTCTGTTATTGCTCAAGTTCAGAAACTGGCCAGTACCGCGGATGAGGCTGGCCGCAAAGAGTTGATAGACTCTTTACGAAACCTGCAGTATTCCATTGAGACTCCTCATGATACACTCCAGAGATTCATCGGATTGGTAAGTAGCCGCCCTTCATGCTGCCGTAAATGCAAATCACTTACTTTTCAAAGCAACTCCAAATCACCGTAGCTCGCATCGGCGCTGATTTAGGCATTTTTACTGCTATCAACGAGAGTAAAGAGCCACTTAGTGTTAAAACATTAGCTCTCAAGACTCAGGCAGCTCCGGAGCTATTGGGTATGTGAAAATTACTTACGATCCTTTCAAAATTTCAGGCACCATGGTGATGCTAAATACTTCCAGGTCGCATATTACGATATTTGGCTTCCGTTGGACAAATCAAAGAAACCAGCAAGGACCATTTTAGTTCAAGCTCCACGACTCCTGTATTAGCAGACAAGAATTACCAAGGTGGAATCTACCACTTGTAGGAACTCCCACCATGCCCAATAATATATTGCTAACTGGGTCTTGTTTAGCGCCGATTCAGCGGGACCTATCATACAGGCACTGCCCGATTTTCTTGTAGAGACGAAGTATCAAGACATTACGGAACATACCAAGACACCTTTCCAAAAGGCATTCAACACGGATCTTCCAGGATTCGTATGGCTTCCCAATCAACCGAAGCGCTTTGAGCACTTCCAGCAACTCATGACGGTCCAGCGGGCTGGAGCTGCGACATGGTTTTCGGTCTTTCCATTCAAACAGGAGCTCGGAAACTTCCAAGGCAAGTATGTATTCGTCGATATTGGAGGTGGATTTGGGCATCAATGCATCGCAGTCAAGGAGACATTTCCAGAAGCTTCGGGCAAGCTCATGTTGCAAGAACTGCCCCAAACGCTAGCGCATGTTCCGAAAATCGACGGTGTCGAGATCGTTGAGCATAACTTCTTCGAGCCCCAAATCACTAAATGTATGTTTGAACCGTAAATATGCGCAACACACATTTCTCTGACCAATTCAATACACAGGTGCCAAATTTTACTATCTCCGTAATATATTGCACGACTATCCAGATGATAAGGCGGTTATGATCCTCAGAAATATCATCCCGGCTTTAGGTCCCGACTCGCGCATTCTTATCGATGATATGGTGCTTCCCAACGAGAAAGTTCATTGGCAGGCGACGCAGCTAGATCTAACTCTAATGTCTGGCCTTGGTTCGAAGGAGCGCACAAATGAGCAATGGGAGACTCTAATCGATGCCGCTGGTCTCAAGATACTGAAAATATTCCCGTATGCCATGTTGGTAAACGATTCCATTATTATGGTTGTGCCAAAGTAGAATCTTGAGTTGCAGGCGAAATGAAAAATGTCAATGTCATGACAATCTGGGGATTTTCACACGCTTACTAGTGTTATCTTACAATGGAAAATCGAATGCCCTTAGTGAATCGAATCTAAGAAACATGTAACGTCCTTCATGATAGTGTTCAATCTGTGACTCTCATCCCAACTCCTCCTCTCCCAAACAACAGACCAACCAGCCAATCACACCCACTTTTTAACACCCTCAAATTTTTTGTTGCACGTTTTAAACCCCAAATGTCGTCCTGTGCCCTCTTCATAAAAGGGTAAAATTCCCTTTCCCATCTGGGAGTTTGCTATTATTTAGTAATCCTCATTAACCACCCGGCCACTCTAACTGTTTGCTTGTTTTGTTAGGAAGCAGGTTTATCTAAATATATAACTATAAAAGTACCAGATATGGGCAGAACCGGGATTATAGTAGAAGTGAATGAGTAAATTATGGTTTGCACCACCAGCACTTGGATTAATTAAATGAGATATGGTTTCATTCGATTCATAGATTAGAGTCTTCCGACACTTCTTTCAAGATTGCCACTGCTGTACGTACTAGGCAGATTAAATGCTCAAGAATTATCTTTCAACCATGATTCAATGACAAAACAATTGTCCTGCCGATGTCGACGGTAACCTCATCCACTCCAAGATCGACAGTAATCTATCAACCGTTTCTCCAAATACGCATATTGAAGTTTGAACATGAGCCCCTGTTTGATATCGCAGTAGTAGAAACTTCCGCAAGGTGGTGGTTATTTATCCTCACAATTGGTTGCAGTATGCTGTGTAAATGGTAAGTTCTTTCCTTGTAATATTTATAACGGTTTTCCACAAATGCACAGCATGGCCATTTGTGGTAAGAACGATCTTTACCCCGCACCTGCATACTTCGGAAGTTGAAACCAGCCAAATCAAGAATTCACCCAAGCTGGTACTGTACAAACTGCATTGAAAATCTGGTTGAATAATTATTACAGGAAATTCATACCCGCTTGATGTATCATGCATGCAAGCTGCATTGGAAACCATATTGAATGTCTATTACGGGAAATCGATATCCGCTTGGTATACCAATGACTATATGCAAGCTGCATTGGACGCATCTAATTTTGCGATAGATTGTAGGAGCTGCATAGAATAGATCTTATTATGGGCTGGGTTGAGATGTATGAACAGCCTTGGCCGAATCCTTCATTCGCTTGATAACAGCGTAGTATTCCGTCACCTCAATGGCATGCTAGTGGAGCCCCAGGAAAATAGAATAAAATACACAACAATTACAGACCTCAATACTCGCAGAAATATCATCATTGCATCAAAATGTCTTCAAAAGATATCAAGACGCTTGTGGCGGATATCCAAGAACACACCACAATCCTTGAAGAGCACCTGCAATCAAACGGGTTACCGCTACCTACATTCACTTTGGATGCGCCAACAAAACTACAGCTTCCTAGTTCGGTTGCTTCGTCGGTTCAAATTGCATTAGAAGCTGCAGATGAGTTACACTCACTGCTACTTGGGCCATTGGGGTTCATCCTCCATCAATTTGATAGCACAGTATGCATTTCGAACCTAAATCTCAGCAGATGACTGACTAATGACGGGATCTTCACAAACAGCATAATATGATTAGTCTGCATGCCATTAATCGCTTCAAGATTGCCAATAAATTCCCAATTGATGGAGAGATATCTTTTGCCGAAGTTGCTATGAAGTGCAATATAGATGAGGAGAGCATGGAACGAATTCTGCGCCATGCAATCAGCAACCATATTTTTCTCGAGCCGCGCGAGGGTTTCATTGCTCATACAGCTATTTCCAGAGACCTTGTACAAGTCCCTTTGCTACACGAGTGGGTAGCAGTGGCGTGCGATGAAATGTGGGCGCCTCCATCTCGGTTGGTAGACGCCATGGTGAAATGGCCCAGATCCGCAGAACCAACAGAAACTGCGTTCAACCTAGCGAGCGGAGCACAGCGATCATTTTTCCAGGAGTTGGAACACTCACCACTACGTATGGAGCGCTTTTCTACCGCAATGGCTTTATTTAAAGTGCTGCCTGGCTTTGAGCCAAGTCTTATTACAGAGGCAAGTCTATGGCAATCCGACATTGAAACCGTTGTCGATGTTGGTGGTGCCAATGGAGCTGTGGCCAACGAATTAATAAAGAAGTTTCCTTCAATGAACATTATCGTGCAAGATTTACCAAACGTCATCGAAAGTGCTGAGGAGCTGAGAACTACCGATCTTCATCCCAAAATCACGTTTCAATCTCATGACTTCTTCACCGAGCAGCCGGTTCACGGTGCTGATGTATATTTGTTTCGTTTGGTATTCCACGACTGGTCTGATAAATTCTGTACTCGGATTCTTCAACAGCTTATTCCTGCTCTGAAACCTGGAGCAAAGCTCCTCATAAATGACTTTTGTATTCCGGAGCCTGGTACTGTTTCTCTATATCAAGAGCGTATTGCAAGGTGTGTTCTTTTATTTCCAATTCTGACACAAAACCCCTTGCTAAGGGACATAAAAGGTGCCATGATCTGTCCATGAAAGCTATGTTCAATGGCAAAGAGCGCAATATGAAGGAGTGGGAAAAGCTACTGACTAACGTTGACTCGAGATTTAAGGTTGTGTCGGTAGTGCAATTACCATCATCACCATTGGCACTTTTTGAAGTGGTTTGGTGTTGATTGGTTGCTTTATGCTCAAGGGGCGAGCTTGGTTTGGTCATGGAAAGTATGTATTAGGCATCGTAGACACTATGTATGGAGCGCCAAATATGAAAAGACGCCATATAGAACTTAATATATTTAACCAATATAAAGCAGCTCTTATTGTTCACAGATCATATGCACATGTTATGAATAGAGAAAGAGTAGCAAGCAAAAGTGCCACCATCCATCTATTAAGGACTGCAAAGTCCAGCTTAGAGTTGCGATCATCCCAATTCCCAGATGTAGATTTCGCAATCTCGTTTCATACAAACCATACTGGTGAATGCCTGCCACCAAAATGCATGGTAAATCAGTGTATAACACACAATGCTACGAATAGCCAATTCCCCCCTCATAAATGACTTTTGTATTCCGGAGCCTGGTACTGTTTCTCTATATCAAGAGCGTATTGCAAGGTGTGTTCTTTTATTTCCAATTCTGACACAAAACCCCTTGCTAAGGGACATAAAAGGTGCCATGATCTGTCCATGAAAGCTATGTTCAATGGCAAAGAGCGCAATATGAAGGAGTGGGAAAAGCTACTGACTAACGTTGACTCGAGATTTAAGGTTGTGTCGGTAGTGCAATTACCATCATCACCATTGGCACTTTTTGATGCTGGTGATGTTGCAAAAGAGAAAATTATATACAGCTTTAATGAGTTTAAGGTCAGTACTTATAGAAGAGAGGGAGATTCCATCCTGGTAAGTACGAGTTCTCAGCTTGCTCTAGATTGACATGCAAGCAAGTAACTTTGGTTAGAATTCACGGGCTTCGCATCCCTCGTATAGATAGGCATATGGTTCGACCAGTTTTAACCTATAGGATGTCGATTTGCGTATACGTAGCTGCTAGCAAGCTACATCTGCTTACTACCGTAGTAATTCCTGTTCGTCGGCGGGTCGCTATCCGGCAAGAAATTTTAGCACCATCTTGAAGACAGAGTATCTTTTGGAAACTTTGAAAAAGTTGAACAAAACATTTACAAACGTTTTTTATATAAATTTAGATCTTGATTTGAGAAACAATATGCTACGGAGCACCCAATGATATTCTTGCTTACAAGCATTATAAAACTAGGCTGAAAGGTAGTGTATAGCGACGAACAGAAACTACTACGGTAGCGGATTAAAAAAGCAGTCTGGGGGTGAAGAATGGGGGCGATTGGTTTGTTGTGTGGGTCGTCGGAAGGAGTGGAATCGGGAGGATGGGAGTCAAGGCGCTACTGTAGACTGTAATTTAGTAGTGGGGCATTTCGATTTAGTAAAAGTCATTCAAGATCGACCACCCCACTCGATTTCGAAGCGCTAACCGTACCTCTAACCTTGAAGTTTAAGAATTTGTGTTGCGCACCGCCGGTGCCGATAACTCGAAAACCAACATTGTGGCAAAGGATTAATTTTAGACTGCCCTCATTCATAGGCTGTGCAAGATGAATTGATGGATAGGCCTATTTGAAGGCCTGAAGAATTTTTACACAGTTTTTGCAGAGTTTTCAGCGCGGAATTATAACGCACAAGTGGATTCAGTAGGTATGGCCTCAAAATTGGCCCAAATAGGTAGTTGGAATGTTGGTAGATAAAGTTATATAACTATGTAGGAGGGCAAATTCATGTATGTAGTACGACATCTGGTTAAGAATTACTTTACACGATAAAGCCTTTTTACTTCAATTTCCGTCATCCGATCAATCAAATTATTCGGGTTCACTCTACTTTCTATTGCTTTGTATTCCAAGCAGAAGGTTCTCGGCAATCACTAATTCGACTTCGGAATTGGGATATTCGCAATGACTTCAAGCGATTCTACGACAGGAAAGTCCGCTGGAAGTAGGAGCAGCCCCCAAAGCAGCTCGAGTAATGGAGAAGGCTCTTCTGCGGCAATCATGAACACCTGTCACTAATCCCCGGTAACACAAATCAGAAGTCATTCAGCAAACCCGTGGAAGTAATTCGGGAGTTCGGAGAGGAAGCTCGTCGTTATGGTTTCCATCGTAGCCTCGCTCGGTATCTCGAAGTTTCTGGAGATGATTTGGAAGATTCGGGAGGAGAAGATCTGACCAAGGATGAAAAGAATAGGTGGGATTTGCTCTGTAATGAGGCTAAACACGCATTGGAAACGCCCCATTCGCAAAGGTCCAGTCGTCTGACAACTGGAATGATGAAGGGGAAGGCATTGATAGAAAAAGCGATACCGAACAGGCTCAGATAATACTGGAGAAGGTTAGTATCAAGCCGACTAAGCAGCCTCCTTTTTGTGACGGTATCAGGCGATAAGGCTGTCAGAGAGCACGATACCGATAGACCTCGAGTGTTGTTGGAAGCAGAATTGATTCATTTCGAATTTAAGATGTTTGGTTTTTCTTTTTGTCGATCTTGAACTCCATGATGCTTTCATATATATATCGGTTGATCGTACATGTAAGCCGTTGTCCTAATTCTCTTTCCTTGCCTAAATTTCCTTTTGATGCTGAAGAAACAATGTACCAGTACTGAATAGATATTGGATTTGGAGGTGGATGTTAATAACATGTATGTTGCTCTCGGCTTAGCCAAATAGGGAGTTTGTGTAAGTGAAACCAACATGGATATATAGAAAAATAGGTAATATAATGTAATGTAGTAAGGATGTAACTATATTTTATTTATTCAAGTATTTTATATCAGTACACCTTTCGAGTGTGAGCGAGCTTGAAGCTGCCCCGCACTTTTCCAGGTTTCCTTGATGCTGAAAGCGCACAAGCTTGGACAGAATACTTTACATTTTTCAAACAAAGAAGGTACAGCAGGTATGGAGGTACTAAAGAACCAAACGAGGTAAATTACGAGATCAATATATTATATATATATATATATTATCAATACTACCTCGTAGAGAAGAGAGATCCTGCGGCAGCACGAGGGCCAGAGCTACCGGTAAAGCTCGTGAAAGTTCTCTCTTCTTCCTTTTAATTTCTGCACATTTCAAATAACCATAAACTTCCACGGACAGCAAAAGTCAACTCAGCATTCTGTTCTAATTATCTCTAGACTAAATAATATTTCTACCGTGTTCTGTTTGTTCAATTATTTATTCTTCCTTTCATCGTGCTCAATTCTTCTTTTTTTTCAGCTCTAAATTTTCAAGTTTTTGCGGTCACCAACATGGCCTCTAAGCAGAGTTTTCACTGGGCGCCTAGAGAATATCCAACATCAAAGTGTTCATATACCTTTCAAATTTCCTCAGCGATTTCTACTATCTTTCTAATTAAACATCAAACTAAAACCTTCTTTCGATTTATGAATTAACTATCTTAGTCCATATCATTCTGTCACCATTGCACGATTCACTTACATACCTGATTGTCACCTCGTCTATTATTATTGTTCCGTTGGGATTTTTTTACACGGACGAAGTATTTCCATCTCATTCAGAACTACCATCACTACAGCGGACGAACAATCACTTTAACAACAACATATTCAGTTTCTGAAGTGTAGAAATCAGAAATGAGATCTGGAGAAGAAACTCAGGGGAAACAACGAAAGAGTATCTTGAGAAACTCACAAAGGACTTCCGGTACATTCAGAAATATTGGAGCATCATCCGCAGATGAAAGAAATGACACAAAAACGAAACGCCCCAGCAACAAAGCCAGGTTTGGCCGCGAAGTGAAGACCCGCACATATTCCAGAGATCCGGGATTTGACTTTGACCCCGAGTCTCACTCAGATTTCCGCAGACATTCCAGCTCGATTGACTATTTGTCGGACCAACTCAGTAGCTCTTCGACAGACTCCGCAACTAGAAACCCGAAAAGATCACCGCGCCATCCAACAGACGACACCGTAACGATTTACGACTACACCGAAATTATTCCTGAGGTCTTCGAGTATATAAGCGGAAAGCTTGCAAAGGGCAAAATTCATGTATATCTTGCCCACAGAACCGGTGCGAAAATCTTGGTATCAGATATGTACCCATTTCTTTGGGAGCACCAGGAGCAAGTGGAGATGTTTGCCGATACAAAAGATATGAGTCTCATACAAGAAAGCTTAAAGAGCAGAAGGTATGATGCCTATTCCCTTGAAGGATATACTTACTAACAATTATAGTATCAGAGTTCGGCCGCCGGGAGATTCAGAGAACTTTGTGGATTTAATGGTATTTCGCGTTTCCCGGCGCAGCAATATTCCCAATATCCCCGTAAGGATATACTCCGTGGGGGGTAAGTAAATCATGATATATCATGAGAAATCCCAGCCAAAGATCTATACCTGACGTGTATGACTAGATTTGTCTGGCCGACCAAAAACAAGAATTATATCGGGATCCCGAAACATCGAAGTAATGACTTTGGGCATTGCGCACCATGTTAGACTGGAAAAGGTAGGGAAGTTTGGGGAAGACCCCAAAATGCTATATCAATTACTTGCGGCAGCTGTCAATACCAAGAGTAAAGCAAATAAGTACGATGCAGATGACCCAAGAGACCAAGCATCACGCAACATGGAATTAGCTTCCAGAAAAGAGGAATTGACGAGCCTTCGCAATCAACTAAAAGAAGGATTTATCGAATTTTATTTTACAGACGTTGCTTGTTCCTACTCAGATTCTCGCTTTAAGGATGGTAACTTTCACCCTCTCAAGTTCACTCACCCTCTCTCGAAAAAGAAGCGAGACAATCAAGACCGCCAGCAACACTTGGTCAGAGAACAAATACGTGGATACAATTCATACTTTCCGTTTTATTATGACTCACCATCTATGGAGCGGTATAATATTTCGCTATCCCTGTGCTCGCATATTCTACAGTCTTATCGCCAGATGATGACTGCATACACGGGTTTGTGGAGGAAGCGCCCGGAGGGCCGAGGAAATGCATGGCCAAGCATGTACAAGAAAAGGCAAAATGCTGCATGGGAAGATATCAAAAGATGGTCCAAACGAGCAAGATTCGCTGAGTCAGTTGGAGTAAAACTTTCCACTTGGTGGGAATGCGTTATAGGAAAAGCCACGGAACCTGAGATACTGCAATTTATGAAAGCTGTGGTACACGATACGATGCAGCCATCAGTGCCATCAGGCTCTAATGCGCTGCAATCATCATCAAACTCGAATCGATCATTATTAGACTCCAACCGCTCATCCTCTGGCTCAAATCGATCATCATCAGACTCCAGTCGCTTATCATCGCGCTCACATCGACCATCTTCGTACTCACATTGGCCACCATCAAGTTTAAATCGGCCACCATCAAGTTCAAGTCGACCACCATCAAGTTCAAGTCGACCACCATCAGGCTCGAACCAATCATCATCACACTCCAATCTTACAACAGACCAACACGGCAAGATTTTGGACTTAATTCGAATGTTTCCAACAGAGTCGCTGAATCCGATTTTCCTAAACATAGAACTACTCTTCGGAAGCACGGTAAAAGATATGGAACATAGTTCGAGGCCCACGAAGCAAAAGGAGGTGGTGAGGTTGTTTGAGGCGCATAAAGAAAGAATGGGTTCGAAAGGAAATCTTAGACGTTTTTCGGGGGATACAGCCAGACGGTCGTCATCAAGATCGATGGAGTTGGGGCCCAAGAATGGTGGATCAAGTGGCAGACCAGGTAGTGGATTGAGTGGTGGTGGTTCAAGCGCTGGATCAGGTAGTAGGCCAAGAGGGTCGTCATCGGATTTAACGTCGTCGGGGACCAGGAATGATGGTTCAAGCGTTGGATCAAGTGGTAGACCAGGATCAAGTAGTAGATTTGGGATTAGATCAAGAGTATCCAACTTTCTTCATAGGAAGAAACAAAATCCGTGATAGAATACGACACTCGCATATCTCAAGAGTTACTGAGAGTCTTGTCTGTTAGAATCGAGGTGAAGCTTTAACATGCTTCAATATATATGATATTCTCGCATATGCAACCCACTGTTCGGAACCTTTCCCTTGCCTATATCTCTTTTTGATGCTGGGGAACTAGTGGGTGATGTGAATATTGGGTTTGGAAATGGATGAGCATTCTGCATGAATATCATCTGAACAAGATGAATGGCGAGAGGAGTGGAGTATGGGAGGGGGAGGATATAGCTGTACACTAATACAATCACTAGTGTGATAGCCAGTGTATTAACATTTACATTTTTCAACCAACCAATCATTCAAGCCATCGCGCAAACCCATTCGAACTCTCAGAAGCAACATCTATCTCAAAATCAGTCAATTGTTCACAGGCATATTTTCCCAGCACATACATAAACAGGATATAAAATCTCTACTCTATAAAAACCTCCAAATTCGTGTATATACATTTATATGTTGTCTAATTATAAAATACAAATCTAAATCATTCATTATTGATTAATAAATATTAATAGTTGGCAGTAAAATCATACCAAAAAATGGATATTCAACCCGGTAAAAACTTCAAATTTATAACTGGGGTAAGGAATTTTATTACTGTCAGGTGTTTCGATCGGTTAGCTGTGGAAATGCGTGATTTTTGTTTATACATAGTAGGTTTCAGTGTGAACATGTGGGTAGTGTGAGGAGTTTTCGAGTCGAGAGATAGGTTGCTGTATGAGTATGGTGTGGTGAATGAGGTTAGATGTATTAGATAAAGATCGTTCGTGATTGTATCGACTTGGTGGTGAAAGTCGAGAGAATTTGCAGCTAGATAGGAGGCTCGAAAAGATACTCGTGGCGGTAGCAGCGTAATTTGGGAGATAGATCGACACAGCGGTTGCCAGCTGAGTAGCCATGCTGCTGAGGGTCCGTTAGATTGACTCAGCGATGCAATTGACTTGGCACTCCGCTCTAGACAGCATCCCGATCGTTTGCCTGGGAATGCCGTAATGGGAAGGGTTTGTGTGGCGCGAATATCGTAGAAAATCTCTGGGCAGTTGAAGTTTTAAACAATCCCCATCATTGTACGAACCACAGAGATCCCAAATAGCACAGCGGCACCATACACCATACACCATATCTTCCCATCGCACCAGAATCCCACACCCCCACCCACTAACCCGCGCAATCCCTCATCACTTAATCATAATGTAGATACAAATTCTGCGGCTCATAAACCGACGTCCGAGCCGGCAACGGAATATCCAAATCACTATCAAAAGCAATCGGAGGAATTCTCGAATTCGAAACCTCAACATCTACATCCTCATTAATATTAATTGAATTCGTAACCGTGATTCCACCAAAGACATCCCATGTGCCATTTAGAGAATTCATACGAACTGTTTCCTCGCTGCGTCGAGTCGGTCTTCTGTTGCTTGGGACACGCTCGAGAAGGATGGGTTTTGGTACGGGGCTATTGGGTGCGGCGCTGATATCGGTTATGACACCTTGTGATTGGACGTCTTTGCGCAGGTGGAAGTCGGTTTCAGTGGTATTGGGATGATAGCTGTTGTGGAGATGTTGGTTATAGTTATAACTGTAGTGTTGTACATTGTTTGAGCGACGAAATGGGGGCGGGGTAAGTTCGCGCGTGAAGCGATATTCGTAACATGAGGAAAGCCGTTGTGGAACTTGTGATTTCTTGAACAATGAGCGGCAGAGAGGGCGACAGACGACCGCGCTCGCGGCGACGATCCCGAGGAATGGTTCGAGTAATGAGAGGATTGAGATTGCGGTCATGGTGGGGCCATCGTTGATGTTGTGCACGGCTTTTAGTGTATATGGAATCTTGGCGATGGCTGCTATGCTCGCGCTGGGAGGTTTCATTAGTCATTGGGCTGTGAAAAATAAGAGGTGGACTTACAGAAGTCCCAAGCAGAGTAATCCGGCGATGGATGCTTTGATCGAGGTGCGAGTGCGGACATTCCATAGGACTGGGATTGGTATTAGAGTCATGATCCACTGTAATGAATGTATTAGCACTGATAATATGCAGACAGAACGCGAAACATGGGAACAACATACATCAGCACAGAAGTGGATAACGCATTGCGCAATGGTAGCTGCAGGTATAGAAGTATATGTGAAACATTCTCCCTTTAACCCCATATCCCGATATCTGGTCCAGAAATAATCGGAAGGCGAACATTGGAAGACGGTCAAGAAAAAATAGACGACCGAAAACACCGACGCAGTGACCAAGGTGCCAATAACAATGAATCTATGCACCGGTTTCACCAATAGCCGTAGTAGGAATACGCCGATTGATAGTCGTAGAACGGAAGTAGTGAACGTGTAGAAGATGGATCCGAGCCACCAGTACTTGAGCAGTAAGGCAAAATCATTAGATGTGGTATCGTTAATGGTATTTCCCAGACCATAGTGATTCGTTGTGACGACAAATGCTGCAAAGATGAAGAAGAAAATCTAGGTAGCATCAATAGATCAGTACTTGTCGTCTGAAAAGAAAGTGGATTAAGGCGAATAACGAACCATGGATATGATAAGGAGAAAATCATCGAGGCCGTAGGTTTTATCAAAGATGAACCTCGCATATATTCGCGTGGCGACAAATATAATGGAGACGAATACTAGCACAGCTGAAAAGATAGCTGTCCGATTTCATCGTTCGTCAGTTATGTACAACAGAATCCCAAATCCGCAAGCAACTTACCTAACGATAAGCCTTGAGGTGGCATTTTGGTTGATGAAAATTACAAATACACAATAAACTCAAGATTAAACATTATGGGGAAAGAAGAACTCATAAGTATAAGAGCTCATAACCTCTTAAGTTTTTCGAGGCCAAAAGACCCCTCGAAGATCATTGACGACGGACACAGCCAAGCTTTGCTTAGATTTTTTTTGTGCGCACAGCTTGTGATTGTGTTCGCTGAAACTCGATGTGGACAATAGATTGTTAGAGTTCCCTGACTATCTTTAGTTCAGGAGAGCTAGTACCGGATGAACCTGATTGCTGGGAAGCGGAAAGCTAGTACCCCGCGAAGCTAGTGAGCTTGTTCTGAGTAGAGTTCACCACTTGACCCTGGTTAGTAAAAATTTCAATATTGGACTCACGTCAGTATAACTTATCACGTATTATTTTTACCCATCAGTCAAAAGATAGGCGAGCCCTACGAATGGTTCATCCAATGAGCAGGGAGTATGTCGTTCATGCTTGAAAAAGATAAGAAGTTGCCTGAAGCCTTCTAAAGGGCATGGCCGGCAGGGTAGACGCGCAACTGTTGGGTGTATCCCCAACTAATGCCTTCGTGGAAGCAACATGGTCGCTATGTACGTAATGAACCCATTTTTATCCAGATCCCCAAGTTCTCTGTCTGCCTATGTCGTGGCTCCAAATGGAAGTTGTTTTTAATCTCCTTAACGCGTCCCCTAGTCATCAATAATTCTCTTCGGACATTGTCGTCACAAGCCCATAAACATGGTGCTTGGTACATATCAATCATTCAACGCTCATTTTGTAAGTCCTAATGATTCATTCTTCAGCTTTATGTGTATCTTACCGACGGAGGCTGTGAATATCTGCTGTATTCTTCCATGTTTCCAGTCCAAAGGCACCCACAACTCACCTATGGCGTCTCAACAAGTTTGTAAATGAAAGAAGGACTAGGCAGGTTACTTACGGGGCGGGGTGAATCTGGTGGACCTGCAACTTGCTTTCCAAGGTGGTGGGTGGTTTGTACCGAATGCCAAGCTTTCTGAACATGTGGAGATGAACAACTACTTGTGCCACTGCCAAGCTTCTTAAAAATGTGGAGATGAATGGGTAAGGTTATTTATTTCAATCTCTCTAATCTAGAACCATCACTCACAATTGAAGGATCATAAAAAGCAACGAAAAGTAAGGCAAAAACAAGTCGAGGTATTCAAAAGCATGAAAGTAACTATGAAACTTCTCATTTCTCCTAATTAAATCCCGAAGCCCAAAGGGAAATTGGGGTAAATTAAATCGACAGAGAGATATCCATTTAGGTTACACTCCTCAATCGATAAGATTACCCCTCTAGTAAGCCAGGCCATGGCGACATTCTTGCAATGTTCGTACTCTTCTATGACAAAATTCCTCCTTAAAAACCGTACGAGGTCCACACAGCGATCCATCCCCAGCCAAACCACATTGGCACCATATATCGCCCTCGCATAGTAGAGGTAACTTGCAGTAAAACACACCTACTTAGTTGTTCATGACCTGAACCTACAACATGATGTCCCCGACATCATCCCATTGCGCCATCATATCATAATCCTGCCCCCGTCGTGTATCGTATCCATTGTAATAAACATTTAAAGAAAAGCTGGGAGATTGGGTTTTGTCGAAATTGAAATCGGGATCGTGAATGAAAATGGGTGGTATGCGTAGTATTGTTAAGTTTGTTGGTGGTGTTGGTGTTCGCAGTGGTGGTTAATTGATGTGTTTGATCATCGCAAAACCGTTGAATATGATATCACTGCGAACCGGTATAATCACGCAACTACATCGTCGTAATTGCGTGAAGTAAGGTCATACCGGTATGCTTCCTCCTTCTCTTCTCGTTGATATGTTATACATCGCACCTATACCGATGGCAAAAAGAACGGCGACAATGGCGATCAACACGATCGGAAGAGTCTGCAAACCCATGTTTGCGGGATTGGAGAGGAATTGATTCGAATGTGTGGTATTGTACGTGTAGTAAGCGTCGCACTTCTCTCGTTGTGACCTTTGATCGGGTCGTGTGAAGATGTGGTTCTCTTTCTGTAAATTCTGTTAGTACTAGTAGCTAAAAATTGTCCGTCTAAAGTCCGGACGATCCCCGCCTGTTATAGAGAAGTGATATGGAAAGTATTAAAATGAAGCTCAAATTGACTTACAAGACTATATCGTGATAGCTTAGAATGACTGTAAGGTATGATGAACCTTTGGATGAGTCTCCGTGGTAAATCGAGTCGAGATATCTTGTTCTTGTGTCGCTGTCGTCAAATCTGCAAATCAATTGCCCCGCAGGCAATGAATTGAAGGGTCTTCACTCGGATGTCAGATAACGATTAAAAAGTATTTCGTTATATCGTCCAAACAATTTCCGATGAAAATGAATGAAAGAAAGAATGAATGAATGATTGAATATAGATCGCGACAGACACGCAACCTTTTTCACATATCTTACTTACCCAAGTAATCAAACCAACCAACCAACCAGCCTATTAATTCTTAGATTTTGGGCCAACACCAGATTGGGAGGGATTTGGACTAGAATCCTACACTAACTAGAGCGGCAAGCATTGTGGCAATGCAAAAGTGCGTGTTTGATCCTATCAGAATGTTGGATGATTTTGGAGAATAAGCTAATAAACATATCACATTTATTTTCTTAAAGTGCCCAGCCCACTATCTGGCGCGCAAGGCTCGTGAAGACCAATGATAATGGGTTAAATTTTGTGAATTTCCTTGATTTCAAGAGCTGTTCCTGATTTAGAACTAAGTACCTAGGTATACCCGTATTATACCGTATACCTAGAATATAATTGCTAGCAGGGCAGGTATGTATGTGCCAATAATTTCAAAAAAGGGCAGTTCCGGTACATCCGGCCATAGTTTGTGTTTTTGTTTGTTTGTACGTATAAGGTTCCAAATTTACGAAGTAAACAACCCAAATATATATATATCTATATTGTAGGAGGTGGCTAGGTAGGTAGTTAGATAGGTATAAATGTAACCTCATAATCATCCCATCTACCCCTTTTTTCAACATATACATATCCAAGATGATTATCAATTACATTCTTCGTATGCCTCATGTTTCTAACAACACAGTAGCAGTCACTACTCGTACTGTACTGCATTATAGCCTTCGAATTTATATTCTAACTTTTCACAAGCTTTTTCTTTGGACCCTTTAAGTGGGGATAAACTACGTACTCGTGTAGCCCCAGCTGTTGTACCTTTTTGTGGTATAGTTAAAGATGTGCTCTGCTTAACTACCCAGGTACTTAGATAGGTGATCCCCCACAAGCCCACTCAATTCCACTGTACCAGTTAGTAGTTATAGCGGCACGACTTCATGAACTACAGCTGTTACTTTGTTGTCTTAGAACAAGTTAGCTATAAACATATTATGGATATCTACGGACCGGAATCATAAATGTGCGGACACAAAACTCAATCCCAATTTTCAATCCGAATCCGCGAGGTTTTTACCATATATCATCAAGCGCTTTTGAAGGAGATTATATATCCTCAGCGGAGAGTGATAGATTTTTTGTATCACTGATACAAAAAATCATTTGTCCGGCATTGTCGATCCGGATAAGACTGAAAGCACAGGTAAATCTCGATCAATAGCCTGCTAAGCACCATGAATCAGATTCGATGCGGTGTTATGGAAGGTGGCTGGCTTTCTATCGCCAAATCGAATCTGTGATACTAAGTTCAGTTCTTACGATAATCTTACTACACAATCATGGGATAATCGTATGATAGTACTGCACCGGGATTACATCTTTATTGAAGATACGAAAGTACGAAATGCCGAACGCGAAAAAACACAATTTCCGCTTCAGTGTCGCAAAAGCTCTGTTGTTTCCTTCATCTTCCAAAGTTTGAAAGTCGCCAAATTGCTCTTCTCTCGTACAGTGCCGGGCTCACAATACCATATGCAGAAAATAATCCTCGAACAGGAAGATGAGTGAGTGCACGACCTTTGATAACCTCATGGTACAGGGGCCATTGGGTCATATTAAAGCGATCTCAAACCCTCCAGTTCTCCTATCGAGCGATAGGGAATGGAAATTGCTATCTATAAATGAGACATCTCGAAGAGATTCATGAAATAGACAGCAGGACTTTTGACTGCATTTTTCAATTGAGAAGGGTTGCGATTTGAATTGCGATACTTGCTGCCACAAGAAGCGATTATCATTTTCCCGTGTCTGTACAAGACACCCTTTCATAACTCAATCAAAGAATCATCGGATTCGATGGAACCAAGTATACTAACCTGCTTCCTTGAACGCCTCATGACCAAACCCAAGCCCACCTTCAGGAACCTGTACTCGAAAGCTGCTCCAACGAGTTTCGGACTTGGTGATTCTCACGATAATGAGTCTACAACTGACGGCACCCGCTACTGAAATCCGAAGCATGCTTTCACCTCAGTTGATCTAACTCAATCCTCACATACTCTTCAACAGCAATGAATCCTCACCGCTTAGATTCAGCCAATGGGCCAATGACACGGGCTGCCATTCTTCTGGGTCCTTACTATCGAAATGCCAACAAAGTGTTCGAAGTGCAAGGTTTTATCAAAGAACAAACTTGTTTGCATCATTTCCTTGGCCAGGGAGCATCATAGGCTAATGATCTGGACTTGGCCGCTCGCAAACATTAATATCAAATTGATCTATAAATGCGGGGTGCATAAGACTTCTGCAGGGCGGAACCACCGAAAATCACGGATAGCTTGCCAACTGTGCCGAAAATGTGGTTCGGTAACCAAATTAATTCTCCTTATTATCATCTCATGTGGTTCAGATTCCATATACCCCTCTTTCTCCATCTTACCAGATCCGCAATACCGACGATAATGAGACTTTCTTTCGGTTCACATTCCATTCAACATACATATTCCCTTTTTACCCGTCATTACTTCACTACTTCAAAGTCACATGGATATTAGTGCCAAGCTTCGAGTATAGCGGGGATCGAGCGTTGATTGGTCCGGTAAAGTCTACCTATGAAACGTCAATGTAGATATCCCTTAATTTGCTCTTTCAAACGCATAGTTTCAGTAAACAAATGGTCCTTCATCCCAAAATTGATCATCACTATCCGTATTAATACCGAGTTCATATACCTGACACGAGAATTCTCACGTTTTCGATCATGATGTTAGGAATTGGATGTTTAAATCCACTAATTTGCCTAAATAGGCTGAACAGCACATGATGGCTTTGTCGCTTGTTACAGTTAAGAGAGATCTATAACAAATGTATATTATTGTTTTAGTGAACCAAAAAAGCACATATTAATTAGGTGTAATCAATATGGTTTCCAAGGCATAATGGCTATAAGGTTAATCCTGGGTGGATAAGATAACTTAAGGGGTAATATCACTCGGCGAAGCGGAGTCTGGATGAATAAATGCTGCAAAAGTTAATAAATACCGCTTCATGCCAACGTCAAGAGATTTTAACTTTACCATTGTTCAAGTACATCATTCACTCATACATTCTTTTCTACAGTACTATATTTAACAAAACAAAGTTCAAGATGTTATCAAACTCATTAATCTCATACCTTCTTGTCGGAAGTGCCGTAGCGTCGGCTTTTGAACACGAGAAGCGTGTCACTTGCTCAGATATACATGTCTTTGGAGCTCGCGAGACAACCGTTTCCCAAGGCTATGGTAGTAGCAGTACGGTGGTAAACTTAGTTCTGGCTGCTCATTCGGGCGCCACTTCCGAGGCAATTGTTTACCCAGCTTGCGGTGGACAAGCATCATGTGGGAGCATTAGCTACGCAAATTCCGTAGTCCAAGGTTACAATGCTGTCACCACTGCTGTGAACGCATACAACGCTGCTTGCCCAAGCGCTCAGCTTGTATTAGTTGGTTACTCACAGGTACGTGGTATTGAATGAAGTTTTTCTGGGGATTTTAGGAACTGACTCGTTTTACCTAGGGTGGACAAATCATGGATGATGCATTGTGCGGTGGTGGAGACAGCAGCGAAGGAATTTCAGATACATCTGTTCCCCTCACTTCGGCAGCTGTCAACATGATCAAAGCCGCGATCTTCATGGGAGATCCACGATTCGTTCACGGCCTCTCATACGAAGTTGGTACATGCGCAGCTCAAGGTGTAAGTTCCTCATAATCATTCAATCTCCACGTGCAACCGAACCCTAACAATCCAATCTAGTTCGCTGCCCGCCCAGCAGGATTCTCCTGCCCAAGCGCCGCCAAAATCCAATCCTACTGCGACGCCGCAGATCCCTACTGCTGCACCGGCAGCGACGCCAACACGCATCAAGGTTACGGTGCCGAATACGGATCAGTAGCATTGACATTCATCAATAACAAGCTCTCCGGAACATCGAGCTCAACCACCAGCGCTGGATCAACAAGCACCACTAGCGCGGGTACTTCGCCTACGGGCAGCGTAAGTTCCAGCCTTTACTATGAGGGATAGGATATCTTTTATTAACATTTTATTTTAAGAAAAAGTCAATTAAATTTGATGCCTAAACTAATAAGTCTTAGTGCGGTGCATTGTACTCGCAGTGTGGTGGAACTGGTTGGACTGGCGCTACGTGTTGCTCGTCTGGGACTTGCAAGGCTGCAAATAGTTATTACTCGCAATGCTTGTGAGTTGGAACGCCTGGTGCGCGAAGGGTGTATGCTCAGAAGTAGCGCATCACGTGCGAGGCTAGCAAGCCGATGCAGTGGATTCGTGTGTGGGATTGGGATGTTGATATATCCAGGTCGCTGTGTTTATTCTTCAAAGTACATAGTTTGTTACCCAACCTAAAGCTCTTGGTAAAATCCTGGGAAATAGTATATTCACCGAAGTGCATTCTTTTATTGATCCAATTATGCTGCTTGGCTCCTTGTTCTTCGAGGAGTGGATGCTTGTAACATACTGTGGAGTAGTACTTCGTACAAACGGAATATATTTTCTTGACGATAATCCAGCCTTTTTCATCGGTGTCACTCATTTGTATCTAATTACGGACGAAAATTCAATGTCAATTGAAGAAGAACTACCTGGTTCAAGCAACCATTCCCCATTTTTGATAGCCCTTAAATAGGCAAACAGATGCACTACTCGTCAAGCTACCCAGGCAAACCAGCAAGCTCAAAAGCCCCATAATATCATGGAAACCGAAAGAACACTACAACGGCCATTCACCAGTAACTTCAGCCCCATCAGATCAGCACATTCAAACACATATTTTTCAAACATCACACGACAAGCAACGAAAGGGAATGTGAACACAAAGTGTGATGAGAATGTAGGACTTGCGATCCTCAAGTTCATCGATCATTTTCTGTCTATAAGTGGTTTCTATGTACATTGTTTGTCATCAAAGTGTGTATTGATGGTTGTTTTGGGGTGGTATGTGGTTGTGGAAGGTTGGCCATCTGCGGAGGGAAAAGGTGGGGTTTGTGTAGGTTGCGGATTTCGACTGATTGGGCTCGCTTTGTACAAAGCTATTCCTATCGTGATCTGCGGCTCGATTCACTGCTTAGTCGGCGATTTGACCCATCATTCGTTGTTGCCGGCCTCTCAGGGGCTTTCCCAGCCGCTACTTTTGATGGTGTTGATCCGCGTGTTCTCCTCATGGGAACCGGAAGCCTAGAACAAAACGATGCAGAGCGTTTCCAAGCACTGTAGAACCCCCTCCACGCCTCAATTGTTTTCGATTGACCTGTCCCCACCCCCCCTTTCGTCACAAAATCGTTCATTCTGTTCATACACCCCTTATCGAGTCGACGATATGCAATAGTTTCCATTTGAGGGGGTACAATCTCTGATTGGGTTTCCGTCTCGAAGATTCGAAAAGTCTCAATGAGTCTGTCGAGGTTTTTTGCGAATGTAAAATTGGAGTCGTCTTTTATTGGTGGCAGCAGCGAATCGTATATCAATGCCGCCACAAAACACCATTTCTCCTCTGCCTTGGGTACGCTATCGAGGGCCGCAAGTAGCTTCTTGTTGCCTGTTGCACGATTCCTCATTTTCATGATTTCATCCCTCAAATTGCTTTGATATCTCTGGTAGCGCGTTTGGCTATCAGTGCCTTTTGGCGCCGGCTTGCAATATCTTTTGAACCGCCTATTATTTTCATTGTACCCAAGTACTCGCGAGCAATAAGCTTCCCCCATCAGACGACATAAGGTTGGCGGGGTATCCGATGGTGTACCAAGTGAAAAATGCTTGACATATTCCGACATCTGGAGTTTGAATAAGCGGCGTTGGTTCGATTCGCTCTCTTGTTCATGGGTCACACGCTCATTGTGGTGCCAAGAAGGGCCGTTGTACAATAGTTTGTCACCAAAATGCTTGTCGGCGAAGGCATCCCAGTAGGATTTGAGAAGCCTATTTCTTGTTTGGTACCAAGAATTTCCAGGATTCTTCTGTTCAGGTGGCACAGCTGGCCCGAGTAACTGACGTAGTTCGGGGATCTTGTTTGTCCAAGGGTTACCGTTCTCCTTCGAAATTATTTCTTTGATAGTTCTACCTTTCAGATATGAGATCAGAGCTTTGACATCCTCTTCAGGCGTCTGTTCTATGTGGAGAGGTGGTATGGTTGATGAGGCCCGTGATGGAGGGCTAGCTGATTGAGCTGAGGAGGTTCGTGGTTGAGGGCTACCTGACTGAGCTATTGGGTTTCGTAAGGGCGAGGATCTAATCGGCCTGTAGTCCAGAAGAGGGGCTCGTGGGGGTCGTACATTTGGAGGAAAAAGTCCTCTCTGTCCGGATGATTCTCCTCGCCGTGGACCGCTATTGTCATCGCTGAAGGTAACGGGCCGTCCTTTCGCGGGACCCATGACCACCTTATTGGAATGCATGGCAACAGAAAGTAGAATAAACCTCGAACAATTTTGATTGGTTGGTTGGTTGGTTGGTTGGTTGGTTGGTTGGTTGGTTGGTTGGTTGGTTGGTTGGTTGGTTGGTAGATGGGCAACAATCGAAGTAACTTCAAGCAAGTAAACAATCGAAGTAAGAAAACTTTATCGTAATAACGTGATGCTTAACTGGATGTTGTATGTAAAGTTGTAAAGCGTACATGAATATACCATCCTACCTAGTTATATACACATACCTACCAACATACTAACCACCTACTTGGGCCGATTCCAAGGCCATACGCCCCTGGATGCTCACTATAATGACGTGCTGAAAGAAACTCTGCAGACTCTAATAAAAAACTATCTAGGCCTACAAACAGGTCTACATACTGATTCTTCCCTACCTGGGCCGGCTTTAAGGCTACAACCCCCTGGATACACCATGGAAACTTTGCAAACCCCTGTAAACTATTTAGGCCATCATATAAAAATCACCCTAGTAACTTATTCATAAAAGCAATCTAAATTTAATTCTTTTGCCACAGTGTTGGTCCCCAGGTTATTGTACTGTACTTACCGTACCCTGCTCCCACCAATAATCGCAACAAATCCTTCACCCCTCGCTCTCTCTCCAAAAAAACAATACAAATCGAAGTCATTATCGATTATTTAAATATTATAAACGAATAATGTAAAGTTAAAGGAACTAAGCTTAAAAAAGGTACTGTATTCAAGGTTGAAGATTAATCATTCCGCCGTGGTAAAGTTTTTACCCATTGCACCTACAATCAGTCAGTTCAATAGCAGGAGAACATTTAAATCCTAAGTACAGAGCCATTAGAACTACAGTGATCAGAGCCTCGAGATTGAGGGGTAGTTGCAACGTCACCTTCAAGTTCACTGCCAAATGCCATGTTCGAGAATTCACAACTATTTTATTTCGTCAGAGTTTGATGGAACTGTCAAGTTATTTTCATGAGTAGCAGATGATTGATTGAGTATATATTGAATTATCGATATGAAGTTTGAACTTCGATAACTAATATATCAAGGGTCGTTTTGGACCGAACATTGTGTGCTGTAGTGATGGGTTTTGTTGTGTTAACTGGTATCCCCATTCCCCGACAGTCAGACTACTATTCAGGATCGCCAGACTCCCGAATCTCTTCTACCTTGGTGACGTCCAGCAGCACTGATAATGCGTCCATTTTGTGGGTGTACAGTTGTTACAGGCCACAAGGTACAAGTTTTATAGAGCCTCTTCCATTCCTCCATATATCTGTGCTCTGGCGGCAGCTTCTGGTGAAGCTTTTCTGCCAGCCCCGTCAACTTTTCTTGACCCTCTTTGTCAACAGTGACAAATTCTCTTGAATAACGGTTGACTAGTAAATCAAGGCTTTGGATGCGAGCCTTGAGCTGACTGTGCTTTTCGCTGTCATCTGCTAACAGCTGTAGGTTTGATAGCTTGCGTACCACAAGGCTCATGATTGGTCCATGGAAACGATTCCTCAAAAATCGGTTCTTTGCTAACCAACCATCGACTCTGTCCAATGCTTCCTCTGAGTTCCTATCCCGACAACGTAGGTATAGAGCTGCCCTCCAATGCCAAACTCCAAGCAGGAGTTTGATGAGGCAGTATGGCCAGTAATTTGAAGGAAATTTTTGAGAGGGGGGCGCTGAAGGGGCTAGCGGAAGGTACTGATTGTGATTCGCGATCTGCTTCTCAATCTGATCAAATTCGTCATCACCAACACGACGTCTTGCAAGACTTGTCCAATGTGGGTTAATGATCATCCCTACTTTCCAAGCAAATGTAGTGTCTCCAAGTCCAAATGCTTTTTGTCTAGCTTGTTTTATTATATTATCCTTGTCCTTGTGACAATCCATTGCTAGATTCGCTCTGCTTCCAGGATATATAGCTGCTTTGTATAGCCGACGCATGTCAGTTTCATGGTGTAGAGGAAGGTCTAGTTTTTCCGATCTCCAGGCTGCGTTTAGTCGCGAGGCATAATACGCAATATCCGGAATAGCAATCTTCCTCTCTTCACCGTTGAAGGGCTTCGTTATATTGACGACTAGTGGTTTGCCGAAAATTTTGTAGTCGTGATGGTAGTTTCTGCCTAGCCATGCACGTCAGATACCGATCTCTATGGGAGTATAATTTTCTTTAAAATACCGTAATCAACTTACTTTGATATTGTGGACTTTGGAGAAAGAGATCTACACATAAACTGGGATATTGCTTGTTCTTCAATAGAATACCCGCCTTAACCACAAAATACAGACGAAGTCTGTACTGGCCGTCTGTACCCTGTTCAGTTTTAGCTTTAACTTCGCCGATACTATAATTGTTAGCGAAATAACACTTTTCAAGAAAATCAGTACTATACCTTTCGGAGTTGTGTAATTTGTCCGTGATTAATTTCGGTTCAGATGTATGAGCAACCATTCTCACCGCGCGACGAGGTATCATCTCCTGTGAACGGGACACATCGGATGTCAAGATGGTTATAGCAGTTTCGTCTACAGCGAAAGAATCGATGCCAATATTTAAAAGCTTCTTTTGAACGTGGTGGACGATAGCAAAAATCGTTTCAGGATAGTCTATTTGGCCAGGCAATGTTCCAGCCCGCGAGCCTTTTGAGGATGTAGTCGATAGACTACTCCATGACCAGCAGGAATTCGAACTGCTAGGACGGCGGGCGTTGCTTCCAGCGGGATTTCTCATGGAATCTTCTGAGGTGCTTCTTCTAGGACCATTTCCTGAAGACATTGTAAAGATCGCAATTCTGAACTGGTCGGATTGGTGGTTACAGAGATGACTTGCTCGTCCGCTGTAGTGACTATAGTTTTGAATAAAATGCAAATACACAACTTTTATCGAATTGTAGTAGGCGGAGTAGTAGTCAGAGATGTAATGAAGGAATTGGAATGTTCGATTTGAATTTCTGGATATGATGATGCTTTGATATTTAACTGGAAGGATATTCTTGGGGGTTGTAGCAGCTCTTTATAGAACATTTGCATGATTAGCATGAAGTTTCAATACCAACAGTAGGCCCAAGAACGGTCCGTTGGATATTCTGCCGAAGGTCTTGCCGAAAAATTCTGTTGAGTGGCCATGCTGGTAGCCGCAAGACCTTCACAATTCGAAGTGAAATGAAGAAGAATGGAGCACGATGAAAGAGAGAATTGAAGTCTATTGTCGATAAACCCATTCAGTATATAGACGTTTAGGGAATACATCTCTTCGAAGGTCGCTGTGAATTAGAGATGTCCATAATGCCGAGACTTTTGTCATCCGCTGGATATGTGCAAAAAAGGTTGAAAAATGAGAAAGCCAATGCAGGATGAGCTTCAATTCTACTCAACAAACTCTGTGGTAATGAACCACAAAACCGACCCAAATTTGACCAAGTCCACTAATTTGTTGGTTTTTGATTGAACTTTGCTTTGGATCCCTTGACCCATCTAATAATTGTTTGATTCAAAGAAATTCCGAGTAGGGAAGTATAGTAATATGTGCAACAAGCGACCTGATAGCTCGGCGACTGGCAATGGACGAGAAACCTATGGAATATTCTTTCACGACTGTGTATGCTACGTGAGTTTATCAAAGATTCCCTATGACATCAGTGCTACCCGTCTCTACTATGGCTGAACATTTGATCTGTTTATTGCGCAGTTATGTTGGACAGTTGGAGGAATGGAGTCTGTTAGATCCTAACCTCAGCCCTGCAAGATCCATATTTGCTGTGCATTGAGTGGAAGTTTTTAGTATTTTAATCGAGGTGGATACGCAACTTTTCGACTTGTACACTTTACCAACCAACACGGCGCAACATATACTGCATTTGATCTCTGAAAGGACAATTGCCGAAGTATAGTGGGATCGATACTGTATCAGAAAAGGTCGACCCATTTGCCTCAATCTATTTTGGGATCCCAGTAATGGACTGCATATTCAGTATTTCACCAGCATTTCCACAGTTCTTTGCACATTTGACGAACTCCATATTTCTTTGAGCGCCTAGGTTGGAAATTATGGCCTGTAGGAATGAAGCGCTTCGCCACAATAAGAAGCATCGAATCTGTTGGTGATTTTGAGGTAGTATAGACTTCCCACATATGAAAGCTCCCAACTTCGTTTTGTTACACAAAGTTGTAGTTGGATGAGAATTCTGGTTGGATCGGTTGAGAACAGAGCTCATGAATGGTCGTCGCACACCAATCCAACAATGGACTGTAATCTATCACCTGATTATGAATTTCTGAAACATAAAGTTCAGGTATGATAAATAACCGTAGTCACGTAATTGATTGCGAAATGTGATACTTGAGAAGGGGCGATACACAACAACTTCTTCCCATAATGGTGGTGTGTGGTTTTTGGCATCATCCGATTTGAGCACAGGGACTTTTGATGCAGTGGACCCCTACTGTACCTATCCGCAATAGTGCAAATCGAATCTGAGAATGCTGGTATTGATGCTGAATTGGATAGTCGTATCGTACCTTGATTTGATTTGTTTATGAGAATGAGGATATTTGATATTTCAATCATGTTAATTGAAGGATATTCGAAAAAAGAGCTTTCAAGGTTGATCCTAACCCCCCAAGTTGTAACGAAAGCCCCACGTCCAAACAATCTCTTATCGGCAAGATCCACTAAATTAGTAGTTCTACTATATTTCAGCCCCCTCAATTGCCGCTCTAAGCCAATATAAGATCTACGATTTACTACTACCGCCTGCATATATTGGCATGTACAGTTTTACTCGTAGTTCTTTTACCAATGGCGTCGAAACTACAGGTTTTCCAGTATTTGAGTAGGTAACTAACTCAAGAAGTCAGGGTGGGGATATTGCTACCTCCAGTATTGTACTTATCTACCCATAAACTGGGTAGCTGACATCGTGGATGTTGAGAATTATATGTCAAAAGCGCATCTGACCTAGTGATACAGTACCAATATCTCACGGAATTCAACTTCCTTTTCCTCCCATTGCCTGACATACCTCGCCTCCCATACCGCATACATACCGCATAGGTACCTCTCCATATTATTATTTAACACGTAGGATCCACTTAGACGCAGAATGCAGTGATGTACATAGAACTATAACTTGGCTGCAGAAAAATATGGGTATGTAAACTGGGTATTGGTACTGATACCGGTACAGTAAGAAGAAAAAAAAGGGATTCCATATCATATCTAGAACTAAATAATGAGACAAGAAATGAGAACAAAGACGACAAAGCGTTGAGTTCACATCTTACATCTTTACCGATATCACCCAAACACAACTGAACCAACCTCCTTCAAGAAGGAAAGGGGTCCTTTTTATTTTTATACCGGTAACTGGTACAAGTTTATAACAAATTCCTCATCAAATTCATTTTGAAACATCGATATTGAATTTCGAACATCTGATCGCTTTGTTTTAAGGTTTATTCTCACTAAACCCCGCCATTAAACTATCCACTATCATTGATATCGACATCCATAACGTCAACAATTATCTTTAACTTAATGCCAACTTTACAACTATTTCAACGACATTCCGATAAAAACTTTCAAAACGCGACAGTATTGAAGATCTATTTCAAATATGGCGAGATCAAATGGAGTTCCAGATAGATTACGATATGAAGGTATATTACATCATTCTAACTGCGAATCCGACAATGTACCTAATTACGAAACAACAGAATCTTGGGTTGAGGTATCCTCACAACCTTCCTCATCGTCACTTTCATCTATCGGAGATGAGATCGTAACAACCGGTCTACGTGTATCCCAAGCGCCTAATACTCGCAGACGAAGACGAGCTCAAACACCCGCGCAAGCAATGCTAGGCGATAGACAAACAGGCACCAGCAGCCAAGAAGAATACGATGAAAGTGAAAGCGATGAAGATCACGTCATGACCAGTTCAAACGAGCATATGTCACCACCGACACGAATATCTGCACAAGAAATCTATGATGGAGGATCCGAAGACGATGAAGATGAAGATGAGAATGCCACCGCCTTAGGAAGACGCACAACCGAACCAACTTTCACACCACAACCAAACGCCTTTTCCCATCCTCCCTCTTCCCAAACTTATCGTAACACCTCATCACAACCAGCATCCTATCTCCCACATCAACGCCATCTCTCAAACCAACGACCTTCCTCATACCCCAATCGTACCTCCCGTCAACCATCTTACAATACTCCATCCCGTCCCCCAATCGACCACGATGCCGCTCTCCGCGCAAGTCTCACCACTCTCCTCTCCTGCGCTGCTGCCGCTCGCGGTCTATCCAAAAGCCAATCTCCCACCACCGCAAACAGTAACGAACCAATGGGACTTCGAATCGTTCCCGAATCCGATCTACTTCCCGTAGCCAACACATCCCGACCTTTAACACCAACACGCACGCGTAGCACACCATCCATATCATCGCGCTCCGAAAAAGAAGAAACTAAACGCAAGGCCATACAAACGAAAACAAATCGAGCAATGAAGAAGAAAAGAGGAGAAAGAGAAAGAGAATTGACGCAAGGAGAAGAAGCGTTGATAAGTCCAACTTTATTAACATGGGTGATGAGTGCGGGGGTAGTGGTATTAGTTAGTGTGGTTGGATTTGGAGCCGGATATGTGATTGGGAGGGAAGTGGGAAGACAAGAAGGAATGGGTGCTTGGAATGGGAGTTTGGCGGATGCGGGATGTGGGAGAGAGGTGGTGAGGAGTGGGAGTGGGGGGTTGAGGAAATTTAAATGGGGGGGAAAGGTTGCGAGGAGTATTGTTGCTTAGATGTCAGTGGGAGGGTTTATGCATGTGGATGGAAGGATGATTTAGGATCGAGATGAGGATATACATGAATGGCAGGGCCTATGGATGATTTCTACAATGGGGACGGATAGGGACGGATGAATGGTTTCAACGATGGGAATTCGACGATGGTTTTCTTTCTTCTTGCAAGCAAGCGTATGGCATATCTTTTTTAATACACTTTTGGAGTTTGGGCATAATTTGCCATACTATACACATTTGAGAGGAGTTATAATTTATCTTGTTCTTTTCTTTTGGGGTTTTCGAGATATATTCCATACGAAAGAGAGTTTTGGAGGGAAGAAGGAAGGAGTATGATGATAAAAATTGAACATCATGATTGAGATATCCAATGAGATTTACTTTTTACTTGATATTTATAATGCTCGTTATACTAAAATTTTCTGTGAGGACTGATATAGCACGTAGCAGTCTTCTTTGTAGACTCTACTCTTTCCACAACAACGAAGTGTAGAAATTCAAACACAGCTCTTCTTTCTCATCGAATACAAAAATAGCCCTCTACTCCAAGCAAACATTCCTTCCATCACACAACATAAAGTCTACACCCACCATATCACACCATTAATTCACATCACATCACACCTCGAATCATCAAAAATCATTTTACTTCGTTCTTATATCATATCATATCATATCATATCATTATCATTAAACCACCCAACTAAAAACTAATCAAAACCATATAAATCAAATTCCCAGCCAAAATGCCACGATATATAAATGACATTGGTTCTCGACGTCAATAATAGCCGGCGGTGGAATTTAGTACTAGGTTTTTGATTGTGGGGAAATACTACATGGATGGATTTGTTAGTTATTTGGTGAAAAATGAAGGGGAAAGGGGACAGGGAAAAGGAGGCAAGGAAAAGAATATATCTAAGCAGAATCAAAAAAAAAAAAACTCACCGGAGTCCCAAACCCCGTAACCGCATCCCACCCCTCCAACGCCGGGAATCCACTCGTCCCACACCCACTCGAACTCCCACTCGTCACATCCGTAAACCCCTTATACCCCGTCTTATACAACCAGGGATTCAAGAAACCCAAAACGGGTTTCCCGGCTGCGAGTAATGCATCGTTTATTAAAGCTAATACTGCAGAGGCGGTAGGTGTAGCAGCTGATGTTCCATCAAGTGGAACTATGGTTCCGTTCCAGATCGTTATGAAATGATATCCTTGGGCTGCGATATCCGGAAATCCCCGGCCGGAGGAATTGTAGAGGGTGGATGAGATGTTAGAGATGGATTTTAGGTAGGGAAGAAGTGCGGAATCTTGGTATGAAGGTCGGGGGAAATAGCGAGAAAATCCTCCACCTGATACATATCCATTTCTACTATCCGTAGCGACGACTTCTGGATTTATGAATTTTGTGCCGCCGACTGAGGTTACGTATGGACAGGTGGAAGGAAACATAGCCAGATACGTAGTTGAATTCGTCCCGTCGTTTGATATACAAGTTCCATTTGCACCGACTCCATCATCACCCGATCCAAAAAGAACAGATACCCCTCTAGCGCCTAGCTGTGCAAAGGCTCGGCATACAGAGACAGCGTATGAATACGGAACAGATTGTTCAGTATCCTGATACGAATTACTGACTACACCCGGCAACGCACCATCAGGTTGCGCAAGCATATATTGTAACCAAACGAGATAAGGTTCATTAGTATTACTCGGTGTAGCAGTATCCGGATCAAAAGGTGGTTCACCACCAGTTGTATACGCGATTAAGGGAGTGGGATAAGCGATCCCGAGGATAGTTTCCGAGTCGAGATTTCCTTCTAGATCTTTACCGTCGGCGAGTTCGGTTGCGTTTTCAGGGGTTTGTTCGTCGTTCCCGCCGTTGATCACTTGTACGTCGAATGTGTAAGCTGCGGAAGCGGCTTCGGGTCGGTATTGTTCGAGGAAGAGTTTGGTATCGGAGCGGTTGTTGGATTCGCCGAGGTAGTCGGTTAGCGCGACTTTGTTTTTTTCGGCGGCCCGGACTACGTAGTCGATTGTGCCGTAGAGGGTTCGGAGACAGTCTGGTGTGACGGCTGAGACGTTGCAGACTTCTGCGGCGGTTTGGCCGGGGGTAGGGGGATTGTAGATGGGTGCTGAAAGTCCTTGATATTGGGTTATGGCTTCGACTTTCTTGACTGATTTTGCTTGCGCACGAGGTACGAAGAATGAGGTTGTGGGTTGAATTGTCTCGACGTGCTCATGGAGATGAATTGGGAGAGACCATTCTGTAGTGCGAACTACATATTCTCCATCTACATGATTGTAGATTGAATATTTGGTATCCAAGAGACTTTCCACTTGACTGATTGGTAAAGTGACAGTAATCCAATCTTTCGCTGGACTATACACTAATTTTCCAGCATCGATATTGTTGTCTGAAAGCCATTCATGAACTAATTGAATTGTATCATCTGCAGGTTTAACGAGATCTTGCACTTGATCTGCACTTAGATGTTGACCGTAACGTCGATGAGATGGATCGGATACTATTTTTCTGTCAATATGAATTTTACATACGCATATACACAAAGAAGAAAAGAACCATAAGATTCATAGATAGATGCTGTACCCCGCTCTCACGCAATCGCACTATCCGATTGCTACACAAAATAACCATTGAAAAAACACAACTTGCGCATACCTTCATAAAGATGTCTTTCCAATTCCTCAAAATCTCCCTGTTTCAACCCAATCTGCAAATTAATCGTTGATTTCTCATGCGCAGGTCCCACTCTCGACCATTGCGAAGGCACATAATGAGTTTCTTTCACCGCATAAGGAGTACGAGCTTTAATAGGTGAGCTTGCAACTAAGCCTGCTGCAATCAAGCTTGCAAATATAATTGATACCATATTTTTAGATATACCAATGAATTTGAAGAAAAACAAGCTTGCAACTACTTCAATTGAGAAGATGGAAGATGGGAATTACTTTGTAGATATACTTATCTTATTTATCCATCCATAATATCCTAGCTTCAGGTACTCCCAAAAAACTTAGTATGACAGCATACATTGCATTGTACGACTAGCAATGCAGCTCAGGTACGAGGATATATCCTTACCATAAACCTGCCACAAACCCTACACGAACCTTATCATGGCATATATTACTTTTAATGTGACCTTCCTGATATAGTATCGGTGGAATTGTAAAGCAAGATATACCAGTACAAGCTAAGCGGGGATTCAACCATACCCCGATTTCGTATCCAAATATGGAAGGTGGTTATTTGATAGATCTCCATCTTTGCTTCTTTTGATGCCAAGAAGTGGGTGGAAAATATCTACTCCGTAGAAGAGTGATTTTTGGTGGATCTCCGGAAAGCCCCTTTGGTGAAATGGATATCAAGGAAGGAGCTCCATAGATAAGCTTGGATTACTAGTAGAACTATCCTCGGTTCAAGTTTCCCGAACTTCCGAGGTTTTCGATATCGGACGACTGAATCTTTTTTTGAAGGGCCCCGCTCCCGTTTGTTTGTGCAAACAATTATATACAGTAGTAACTTGCTGTCCCTATTTTAGTTTACAACCACCAACTCGTATTTTGAATATAAATGTCGAAATTGCATTGATTTCAAATACTGTAGTGCTTCTGTAATATTAAATACATACGGAAGCTAGCTTCAATAATACCCGTAGAGTAAATGACTAGATCAAATAAATGCATAAATGATTCTAACGGTACTCGAGTAAGCTCAAAATGCTTAACCTTAAACGCACACCACACCCTATCAGGTACATTTTCTGTTCACAAAAGCTGTCCATATTCTCCTTGATAAAATTTTCAACATTAAATTAAATAGAATTCCAACAATCCATTCAAAGCCTCAAATCAAACTCAAACAATCAACTTTTTAATTTCCAAGTTTAGAGGTCTGGATGTTGAGTCTCAAACTGAAAGGATGACCCAGAAGCACTGTCCTTGGTAGTAGTTGTATTAAAACTGCTACTCCAGTAGTAAAATTTCGTCAATAGATCCCTAATCGCACTATCCAGTCTCTTCTCTAGGACGTTCTTCTCCGGAAAGTTCCTTTGAAATGGGCGGAGCACTGTCCGGGGCAGTATCGTCGCTGGAACTGCTTCTCCGTGGGTATATTCTTGTCAAAAGGCGCCTAAGTCTATTTTCTGTATCATTCTTGTCCAGAAAGTTCTTTTGGAGGAGCCTCGGTACAGTACCTAAAAGCACCCCTCCAGCAGAAAAGTCTACCTGGGTAGAATTTGGCCCCTCCAATCCGTCACGCTGGGAGATACCATATATAGACATGTGGGCCTCAGTATCCGTTTGAGTGGTCTTATTCTTTTCTTTTTGCCATTGTGTCTTCTTTCGTGTTGGAGTTTGAACTCTTCGAGGACAACCACCCCCTGGCTTTAGCGAGCATTCCATAAACAAATCTGGAACAAGATCTAAATAGATATCGTCAATTAGTCGCCAATGTGTACCGCTCTTTTCCCCATTTCTCTGAACGATACGCTCCAAATCAGAGATTGAAACAGCCAGTACATCACGTAGGGCTGGCACTTCGGTGTACCAGTAGCATCGCCCGCACGGCTCTTTCGGGACAATGCCTTGAAGCGGCTGAATAAGCTCACCGAATCCTTTCCCAAAGAGCGTTGGGGCATCAATAGCGCGAGTAAGGCCAATCCAGGCTTGTCCTCCAGAAAGAAGTTCTATCGCGCGTGGCCCGATTGAATCCGACTTGCTTGCTATATCCATAAAGTTAAATCCCTCTAGATGGGTCCATGGTGATGAGTTGATCCGAAACCCGAAACTGCTGTCAGTTCGTGTATCTGCTTGCTGGTCGGTTATTTGCTCAAGAATACATAAGATGTGTTTGACTGCATCCTCCACGTAATAAAACTCGCCGGTAGCTTCGGTGCTGTCTTCTTCGGGAATTGCGTCGTACTTTCTGCGCAAACGCAATCGCAAGTTGCGAACGTCCGTTAGAATTTCAAAGGCCCCCTTTCGTCCGGTAGAACAACTTCTTAACTTGAGGTCTTCTGAATTTATCAAAAGGGTCTGACCGAATTCTCTCTGGTGACTGTCAGAAGACTCGTAGACAATATTTGCACGGACAATGTGGAGTAAAGCACTAATACCGTCCACGAGCCATGCTTTTCGGACTTGAACGTCATGTAATACGAAGAATTTATCCCCGATCTGCTCGATGGGTCCGATATAATCATCCTTAGTACGTATGTGTATAGGTGTGTCCCTCTTGCCACGGCAAATGGTAGCCGCTGTCGTCACATAGAGCCCGGCGGATATCTGAACCTTTTCTAGGGCTAAACCAGCGGATGGGGTTCTGAGCCCAGGCCAGTCAATGTTGTAATTGGCTGATAGAGTTCCTATAAATTCACAACGATAAATAAGTATACATGCATCAATCGGAGATGATATGCGCTGACCTGTGTTCTGCGTCACGACAGGTGCCCAGCCAACAATATGACGAGTATGCTTGACCATTTTCAGATGGGATTGAGATGCGGCTGCATCCCAGTCTGTGGGGGCCATGACACGCTTATCTGCAAAAGAAATCCTAGACCCATCAGGGTTGTGGACCGCATGCCACACCATGAACTCAGGGGCCACATGTGTGAGGAAAAGAAGCGTGTTGAATCCCTTTATAACCAGATTTCCTGCGAAAGGAGTGACTCTCTCGGCACGAGATAATGCCGCGATCATATCAAGCGGTATTTCTAACCCCAGCTGTTGCGACGGTCTGGAATGAATAGGATAGCCTTCGACAACCACACAATTACGGAACAATGTATTCCAACAATTACTTTTGAGAACTTCTTCGTCGGCTCTCAGGTATTCTACCTTGTACTCAACGCTGCAGTATATTGTACCGATGTGCTGCGCTGGCTCTATGCCCGTTCGAGACAAAGTGGTTTGAGTTACAGAATGTATATCTAGGGCAAATTTGGCAGATGGTTGAGCATGGTTCATAGTTAGTTTGTGGTTAGAATGTGGCGTTTGTAGAGCTGTCGAGATCCAAAAGAGTTGTTCTGCAATCGTCGCCAATCCAAATTTGGTTCCAGTCGCTTTTAGTGATATACTGTCCTCGTGTAATGTGGCAAAGAGCTTTGTTTTGTCGGGAAGGGTGGCTTTTAGAAGTTAGAGAAAATCTTCATCAATAAACCAAAGTCAGGGGCTCAGGGGGCTCACTTGATTGTTCCTGGCCAGGATTTTTTACAAGATCTTCAATGAAATGCATGAACTGAACACCAGTCGAGGGCCAGATTTGTTCCATATACATCCGACAAGGTAGTGCTTGAACAGATATACCATCCCCGGTAAGTGTAATTACCTTTCCAATGACCGCGGGGAGATCCTCTTCGGAATATTCTTGCCGTCGCAAAAAGGCCAAGAGATCCCACGCGAGCTGGAATACTATATTGTAGATTGGTGGTTTTCTCTTCCGGCTTACCTTTGCGCTTTTACCCAAAGTTTCTAGAATCAAACTGCGATGACTAGACATGCGAGAAGTCCTGGCATTGTCTATATTTTGCCTTTGCTGTATCGTTGAAACTAGCCAGTTGTATGCTTCCGACTGACGCAATGCTTCATGTCCAGAGCTTAGTCGACTTTCTAAAAGCCGCGAATCTGTATCGGGTGGTAAATCGGAATCAGGTAGCCCAGGAATGACCCTTTCACACCATTCAAGAATTTGGTTTCTTTTCAAACCATGACCGCTGCGCTCTGGCTTGTTATCGTCACTCTCGATACTACTAATACTACTTCTACTATAAATTGAATCTGTAGCGATATGACATGCCCTTTTCGCAATATTCCTTCATTATATGGGTTATAATATTAGCAACTAGTACGCAAGCAACGATGGAATGTATTTAGACCATGCTTACCGCCGGTGTTTATATGCTATGTACATGATGTTCTGGTGATGTGGAGTGTCTCCCTGATGGGCAACCTTTATGGAAAACTCTTCAATGAGGGCGGATAAATTTGATTCTGCGTCGTTTAAGTCTACCGACCTCAAGTCTTGAAGAAGTTCGTTCTGAAAAGCATCCAAATAAGCATTCTCAACATCTGCGATGCTGCCAGCTTCAGAATAAGTATCATCGTGGTATTCGGATTGGGGTTGGCCCTCTGGTCGCGCTGATGATGAAAAATTTGTCGTTGGAATTGTCAACGCAGTCGACAGCGATGGGGGCAGGGTTTGTATCTGCGAACTAGTATGAGAATCGCTGTCAATATTCAGGTCTTTGTTGGAGTTGGGGTTATCATTTGCAAGCAAAGGTGAATTAGTGGTATTGTAAACATCATTCTCCCTTTCTATTGCTTTATGTGTCTCGAGTATTCCACGCGTAGAGCCTAGTGGGGACATCTGGTCAATGCTTCCTTGCTGCGTTGTGGACACAGGGATGGTAGGAATAGACACGTTGATGGACGAAGGCCTTCTGTTAGCATGATTGCTTTCCTGATGATTGTTTCCTAGCGACGTGGAAACGGGAATGCTAGGTCGCCCCCCATGCCCGATTCTCCGAACGTAGCAATCGCGGCATCGTAGATGGGTGCATTCAGGACAATGATAAATCCTCGTGTGTATTCCATTCGAGCGATAATTGCCCCAAACATCTCGACATGCGCAACATCCCCAAATATGTACTTCTACCGACGGTCGTTGCATCTGTAATGATATTAGCTCAAATAGAAACAAAACAGATTAAACACAACTATGATTCTATCACCTTTTATCTTGCCAAATGTTTGTTTGTTTTTCATTGAAATGGCGAGAAACGAGATGTTCCACAGAGCCTCGCCTTCTTATTCCAAAATGTTCTATGCACATCTCATCCTGTAAATACCCCATTGGCTTGACCAGTAGAGATAACTCACCCCATGGAAATATACGTCAGCAGTAGCGACGCCCCTCTCACGTGCTTGAGAAGTGGTTCGCGACATGGCAAAATTCCCAGTCTGGCTATGCAATATGCCTCTCACGGCAAGGCATACTGGTAATGCTTTTGGTGTGCATGCTGATACTCCACTGGCAGTCAATTAATCGATCGACTTGATTATTCGACTCAATAAGATATTATCCATAGAATATCATGAATTCGCACCTGTCATATCAAAATGCACTACCCACTAGATACCAAGTAGCCCACGAGGTAGCACAATGGTAGGTAGAGACTCTGCATCCCACCAAAATTCAATCTGCCAGAAATCACCAAAAGGTTTTGTAAAGACTTGTCGGCTCCGTACATTCAGCTTGAATGCTACACAACAAACAACAATGGATGAGACAACTTCAT
>JWJB01010517.1:0-20933 GCA_000812895.1 Rutstroemia sydowiana
TTCTCACACCTCAAAGTCTTTATCTCCACCCCCTCCCTCTGATTCATCATCTCAATCATCATCCGTTGAAACCTTGCCGGCAAAACCTTATCATTCTCCGTCACCAAATACTTCATTGGTAAAGACGGATATGGATCATTTTCAAGAACGGTGTAGAAATTCGGTGCTGCTGTTAGTGTTTTTGCCCAGTGTGTGACTTCGGAAGAAGGGAGTCCGGAAAACATAAAGGAGGGATTGGTGACGGTTGCGAGGCCGGAGTGCCCGTTTTTCTGAGGGGGAAGAAGGGTTAGTTTTTGTGTTGCGTTGTGTACCGTTATTTGTATATGTATATAGAGTTGCGCGGAAAGTTGAGAGGAATTATACTCACATAAAATCTACACCACTCTGGCGTAACAGGCTCACTCCCATCCCTCGGTTGAAAAAAAGAATTCACCGACATGCCCACAGGTATCAAAAACGAACACGCATAAAAGATACCAATAATCCCACCCTGCTTTCCTAACTTCTTGCGCTCACTAGCATGTAGTTCTTTGATTGCGGCGGCGGTGGCGACGAATCCGCCGGAAGAATGCGCGAATAGGAGGACGTTTTTGGATTCTTTGATGATGAGATCTTGTAAGATTGGGGAGAGGACGGCAATGTCGTCGGAGGGTTGCGGATACCCTTCTGCAGGGGGGTCGCGGTTGAAATCTGGGGAGGAGATATCTCCTACGTTGAGGAGGGAGAGGTTGGAGGTGGGAAGTTGGGGACAGAGAGAGGGGATGGAAGATTTGAGGAGGGCGTCGCGGAGGGGTTGGTATGGTTCTGGGGTGTGGTAGGAACCGTGGCAGATGAGGACGGTGAAGGGGGTTTCTGAGGACATGTTTTGTGTGTGTTTTGTTTTGGGTATGATATGGTAAGAATAGTTAAGTAATATTAATTAGTCTGTTGGAGAATGGCAATTCGTAGGAAGGTTAGAATTACTAGTATAATCTTCCTACGAAGGTGGGATTGAAGCTCTTATACATACATTGTCTTACGCTCCACATTGTTCATACTAACTCTACCCCATAATAGTAACAAGCTGTTTCCCAAACGAATACTAAGATACAACTACAAACATGTTTTCATAGAACTATAAGGCTGCTTGCTTGACTTCAAACAATTGCTTACATGTTGAAAGTGGTTCCTGGCGGGTAATAAAAATTCAAACCTACGAGCGATCTAGTATCGTATAAATTGATGGAGCATGAAGATAGATGCCCCACTCACGCCAGTAGAATGGCTGGTTAGAAGCATAAGCGATCTGCTGATGAAGAGTGGGGTGGATCCTTGAAGGTGATGATCATGGTTCCGAGCCCCTGTACTGTCTGTATCCATGCCATGGTACAGTAAGCACCAACTTTGAAATTCTGATTTTACTGCACTTACTATACTGTACTGTACACCTTACGAATGTAATCGAATGAAGTTCCTGCTGTATGGAATATTCGGTGGTGCTCACTACTGCCGTAAAACTATTTGTTCCGAACGTGTCCAAATCCAGGTGACATAGAATCGTGCTATAAATCACTAATACGCAATCACTACGGGTAATCAGAAGCTCAATTTGACATGCCATCACATTAGTTGTAATAGCAGAATAATGCAATTCAGATATCCTCCGTCCGTACTGTGTATGTATTCCCTCCATAAACTATGTATCCGCAACCACTCCAAAATACACCTTGAACCCCGCTCTTAACTAACACACAGATCGCACCACCATAAACACCAAAATTGACTTGAACACGATGCTATCTTTGCCTTCAGAAAACGGGAAAGTCCTAACGACCTCTCGATCCACTCCCTCCGGCACGCGCAATTGCTGCTAGATATTCTTGATATCTATTCCCATTGAAACTCGCATCCGTATATGCATTTCCAGTCGCCGGATCAACCCAAAGTCTAGTTACAGGACATTGTATCCAATTTTTCCCTTGATCATTCCAATTTTGCCAACCTCCGTTATGAAGTCTCACTGCGGTAGGTGGAGATGGGATTCTTGCAACGGTTGGTGGGGATCTACTTCTACTTCGACTTTTTTGACGTCCAGATGAACGGGGCCTATTCTTGCGGTCGCTCCATGCTTGTTGGTGGGCCTGGAACTTTTCATTGTATAGACTGTAATGAGCATCTTCGAAATGTTTTGTCAAGGCGCGGAAAGTGGGAAAGGGTGTAAGACGGTGATCGCAACCTGGACGTGGGCATGTCCATTGCGTTGAATGCGAGTCCTTTGTCGGGGGAGTCCAATTGGCTAATTCGGTGTTCAAAGAGGTGCCAGATGACATGTTTGTTCAAAATTTCGAATGTGGTATGTATATGCGCGCGATGATAATGGAGGTGTTGTCGTGGGTTGGTGAATGGAAGAGGATGATCGAAGTTGTCTGAGGAATGGAAAGTTAATATAAAGAGATCTGGAAGGTTTTATATTCTTATTTAATTGTGTCATAAAGTTGTAGGTCAGTTGTATCATGTCAGGTCATCATCCCGTAATCGCTCGTCTTACAGTCATATGAAAAGGATTCGAGGATATAATTCATTTAGTAAATCAATATACTATATATTCCTGACGGTCAGACAGTTTGAATGTTATGTCATTCTAGTCATTGACCATCATCATGTCATGACAGTCAGATCAAATTTACAGCCCTGATATCTACCAACAAACTTAGCTAATACAACAAATTGAAACTCTTGAGCCATGCTTCAGGTCTGCATGATACTGAAAGTATCTCACTGGAAGTGGCAAAGGGCTTGTTGATGGTCTGTATTTGGGTCGAGATCTTCTTAGTTCTTGATAGATTAGAATAGAATGGTGATTTTTTAGTTGGTATTTGTAGAGCTGATTTTGCCACTTCTTATGGCATCTCTTCAGTATCTACCGCTTACTCTGAATCATCTTCAGTATGCGCTGACTGAGAAGTGTTCTAAGAATATTAGCTCACCATATGGGTCAAATTTGTTGGAATAGAGCCAGTATTTGGTATTTAACATCTCTAGAATTTCTTTGTGTTTGAGTTCTTTTTTTTAAATAACATTATTTTCTTACTTTTACTCATTGATCACGATACACAATCTCTGTATTGCAGGCATTCACGTATTCCATTTGAACAAATATGTCAACACACCGCAAACACCCTAGGCGCAGTACGGACTCTCCTTCCCCTCCTGCTGCTCCTTCTCTTCGTGCAGCACCTACTGGTCCAACCATCAGCCATGCTCCTCCCCCCCCACCACCTTCTGTTCGTCCAGCAATTACCGGCACAACCATCACCCACGATCGTAAAATCATTCCAGATAGTGTCCTAGCCAACTGGGATCCTCCGACACAAGACTCCGACGAAAGGCATTGGATTTGCCCGCATCCAGGTTGCCTTTACCAATCTCAGCGGTTTGAAAACTTTCGCCTTTTGAGGGAACATCTCTTGGCAGCGCATGTTGCCAGATACAAGAATAAATTCGAGCAACGGGAAATATCATGGGTGAACCGCAACAAAGAAAGTGTGTTGCAATATATGCGAGAGCGCTTTATGGAAGATGAGAGTTATACTGAAGCTCTCGAACATGGATTTGATCCAAGATGGGAGCCCGAAGATGGCATGACCGACAATGGATGGTTTCATTGCCCGGGTGCCAGGTTACTAGCTTGTCCAGTTACCAAGGCAAATCTCAAAGAGCTCAAAGCCCATCTGAAAAAGCAACATCCGCAGCTTAAGAATATTGTCGAACCGATATACAAAGAATACTCCTCTACTGCGACAAAGAGAATGAGTGGTAAAGACCGCGCACCTAGACGTGGCAGAAACGCTGCGAATGAATCTGAAGCAGGAGGTGCATCTCAAGTTCGTACAGGTCGGAGCAGGAGTGCATCTCAAGGCCCTGGGAGGACTGCATCTCCACGTGCCGATGGGGGTGTACCAAGAGGCCAGAGTCGTGAGGCTGGGGTGCGCACTCCTTCCCCAAAAGGCAAAGGCAAAGAGCGAGCACGATGACCAAGGCAATATTGGTGATGATGGTGGTTATGGTGGTGCGATCTGTTTGTTAGTTAAGAGTGGGGTTTACAGTAGGGTGTACAGTACTTGGTTTCTTGTTTTTTTTTGCGGGCGCATAGTTTATGGAGGGGATGTATACCCTAGTAGCATTATTTGGTTCAAAAACGGCTTTTTGTCCCTGCTCTTGGGGTCCCTCGTAAAATACTGTACAGTACCCATCAATTAAAAGCATGAAATGACAATTACCAACTTCTCAAAATAAATCCTACGAAGAGTCAAATTCCTACATGGCAGTGCTCAACTATTAGGTATTTGTAATGATGTATATCTTTTATTTTCATATTATTATGCCCAGTTATCTAGGTAACCTAACAATATAACAAACATTAACATCCCACAGACCCAAAATCCAACCTTCAAGTAAGCATCCATACCAACCTGACAATCATGATTCTATTTAAAAATGACCAGCAACTAAAATTATCTCGAAAGGCCGTTAGAAAGGCCATTAGTAAGAACTTTCTTTGCGACTTCTTATGTGATATTTTAAATATATTTTCAGTATCATGAAGACCTGGAATATGGCCTATGAGTCCTAACTCACTACAAGGGTGCAATTTGTTGGAACTTCATAGGTATTTAACATCTCTCAAGTATCTGTTTGTGTGATTCCCTTTCCTCAATCAATTTCTTTTGTTTTTCATTTACTCATTGATCACACAATACACAATCTATCTATTGCAAGCAATTTCATCTTTCATTCGAACAAGCATGTCATCTCACAGGAACCACTCTGGGAGTTCGAGATCTCTATCTCCGGATTCACGTCTGGCCAGTTGGGATCCCCCGACACAAGACACCAGCCCAACGCTTTGGAAATGCCCGCAACCAGCCTGCCACCCGTCTTACAGCACACCCTTTGACGAATTCTACAAAATGAGAGATCATTTCTTACACAGACATAATCACCTGTTCAAAGACAAGTTCATGGAACAGCAGAAGGCATGGCAAACCGCCAACAACAAAGAGGCGTTGCAGTATGTAAATGAGACTTTCCAGGGAGATGAGCGAAAGCAAGCTATTGTGAACCTTGAGTACGGATACGACTCAAGGTGGACGGTCGAATCTGGAATGACCCAGCAGGATCCAAAGTTCCGTTGCCCAGCTGCAAGATTGAAAAATTGTGTCTTAAAGTTCAGAAACATTGCGACACTCAAGCGCCATCTGAAAGAAAGCCATCTGGAAGTTTTCACTTGATCGCTCATACAATAATTCCTGATTATTTAGCCATGAAATATATTAACGAAAACGGTACACCAAAGAAACGCGCTGTGTATGGCAGCGTCAAAGCAGATTCAGTACCTCAAATAGCGGGTCCATCTCAGCAAAGAAGTCGGGGTAGATCTCCAGCTACCGTCGCAAGGACCGGAACTCCATCTCCATCTCGACCTCCAGCTACCGTCGCAAGGACCGGAACTCCATCTCCATCTCCATCTCGATCTCGATCTCCACCTCCAGAACTACCCGATACGGTGAAGAATCTCACCAGACACGATTGGGTGACCTATAACACCAACCCTATGGTCGACCGTTATGAATGGTCTCCAACAAAGAAACTTTGGGTCTGTCCTCCGTATAAAGAATGGCTAGGAGAGTCTGTAGGAGGGAAGTGGGTTCATTATCCAGAAAGGGTGCTCACAGATGAATGGGCAAATGGAGATTTGTATTCGAGATGGCTCAAACATCATGGACGTTCAGCAACACCTGAACGCGTTGAAGCGAGTGGATCAGGAGGCCCCAGTCGTGGTAGGGGAAACTCTGCAGATGCCCGAGGGAGTGTAGAACGAGGCCGGAGTCTTGGACCTAGGGTGCGCACTCCTTCACCAGGAAGCACAGGCAAAGGCAAACAAAAGGCAGCATAGCCAGTGCAAAATGCGATGATGGCGTTTGTGGTGATAGATTTCCTTTGTTTGGCATTTGATTTTGGCGTTATGGAGCTCTCGGCGTTTCCCATTTTCCTGTTTTCAAAACTAGTCCGTCATATCCTACCGATATGACCCTAGTTATATCCCCTCATTTCGTTTGGTATCTGGTTTTGCATTTTGGAGTTTTTGGCGTTATTTGGATTTCCATGTAGCTCCTGTTATTTAACACAGGTAGCTTATGCATTCTTTACACATCTGTTGTTGTCTTGTATATGTATATGTATATGTGCGTTCCTTCCCCATTTTCTGTCGCCTCCCCTTCGCTTCTTACTCTTTGTAAATCTGTATTCGCATCCACTCCAACTAACTCACTGTCGCTGGTAAATACTCAGCGACTCATTGTAACCAGATTAACATTGATGTTCAAAGCTTGTCGTGATTGGGGCGTATGGAATAACTGCATGCACCCACATCCAACCAACCTTGGATTTGTAATTGTTGTTTGTTTGATTCGTATAGGGAGGTAATGAATGAATGAATCGTATAGATTTTCATGCTTACGCTAGAAATGTGAGACTGGAGAGGGCACATCGACTTGTGCGGGGTAGTTGTATTGAACTGCAGCTTGTGTTGGGAAATGAATGTACCGTATAATAAATTAGAACATTGTGCCTTCAATTTGATATCATAAGAAACTGTGATAATTCCCCTGGGCAATTTGTCTTGTGAATCCATATCGTCCATAAATTTCGTGAAATAATCGATTCGCATCCTTTCTGTACAGTAAATGGCGTCAGCATCAAATCAGTATGTATCACATGTTACCGGTAGGAATTCCATCCTATAGAACTTTTTATCCAGCACCCAATGAATATCCAAGCATCAATAAAACTCGTGGCACTACTTCCCGCAGCCAACCGTTCCCTTAATTGTTGTTAAGACGGGCGAATTAAGCGCGTTTCCATGTCGTTGATGGCAATGGGTTCTGTATTGACGTATTGGATGGAGATTGGATTGTTCTAGGGTAGGCTACGGAAATCGGAATATAACTGGCTCCTAAGGATGCCTCGGGCATACCTAGGTACTTGCCAACATCGTACAGAATCTGCAATCGCGTTAGTGTGAGATAAAGACAACTATTAAAATGTTAGCATATCCCAATCCACGACTCCTCTTTTTTTCTCCCTTTACCATCCGTGTTTTAATCTTCAATCCGTAATTTTTTTACTGCCCAACATACTACAATTCTGTTTCGCGATTGAACAATGTCTGCAAAAATTTCCCAGCCCACGTTCTATCTATTCTCGTCATTTCCTATCGAGATTCGACTCAAAATCTGGAAAACCATCTGTCTCGTTCCTCGAAACTTGGCCTGCTATCAGATCGAAAAGCTCCGGGTGGGGCAAGAGCATAAAATCGAAATCCGGGCGCCAGCTGCACCTCCGGTATTACAAGTTTGCAGAGAGGCCCGATATGAAGCTCTTCGCTGTTATTTCTCGCCGCAAATCAGTATAAATAATGAGAGCTCAGTTGAACCGGGCCGAGGTCCCATCAATTTGTTAAGAACAGACCGAATGGTTCTCATGATGCAAAATGTACCCAGCTGCCAATCCAAAGCAATATTGAAAGAGTGTCAAGAAAATGGGTTAACGCGCATCGCTTGGAATATCTACAATTCTGCTCTTAGAGATCCCCCTGTTCCCAATGATATGACCTTGGGCCGCTTGATGCAACTTTTAATTTATCAAATAGAGTCGTGTCCAAATCTCAACGAGGAGGTTATCTTTTTCTGCGAACCGAATTGTAACATTGACAGAATGGAATCGAGGAATATCGGCGAAATCTCATTCGAAGAAATGAGTAAGGACGAGAGGTCAAGTAACGCGGATGTCATAGTCTGGATGAGTATGCTGAGATATCTTGTAAATAGATATAAAATCGGGAATCCAGATGGGAATATTGGAACGGTGCCACCAATCAAATTTGCTAAGATCTCATACGGAAAGCCGTCTTGGGAAAGCCATTCCGTTGTGTTTGATCGTGTTTTGCGTCCTTGAGAGACCAATTATGTCAGGATTGATGATGTCTTTTGGCTAAGGTCGATGCTGGAGATTGCATTATGGGGACGGGGATTTTCATGTGATTTGAAGTTAGCCAACGACACTGAAGTTTGGGTACCCTGTACAGTATAACGATATTGAGGGTGGATTGAAGAAAAGCAACCGATGTGGGAAGGACTCGATCTGAACTGGCGATTGGACCGATTGGACCTACTGTACCTTTTTGCGTTCATGGTCGAGTAAGCGCTATATGTCAGGGTAGTTGTACGGAGAAGAAAATCCAAAATCCTGCATCTCATAAGAGGGATGGATGATTTTTGACGGTATAATGGCGATCTTAATTGTCATGATTGCCCAACCGTTGGCGGGTATGCGTTCATTGCTTCTGCCTTCGGATGGATTGCTTTGACAGTATCTCTATTGCAACGATATCTTTGATGTGATAGTTATATTGAGGACTTACTTGTCTGATCTTCCACCCAAATGCGGGGAAATTTAATTGCTTACTCGAATTCCAAGGTTTGTCCAGCTATCAAGTTACATTTGTTTCCCTTGCAGGTGCGATGGTACGACAGCAAGTGAATGTCACCAATACAACGAGTCACCATGCGAAAGACCGATCTGCGAGTGGCAAATGCAAGGCCTCGTGTAATCTATTCCAATAGGAAGTTGCCGATATATTGAAGCCAGGATTGACCGCTATACAAATTTATTCGAGAAACCTGCAAGATCCCAAAGATGCTACCCACACTCTTCAGCCAGCCCCCTCAACCAAAGAAAATAAATGCCACCACATGGATAATGACATGGAATAATCAAGGTACCAATATTTAAAATGCAGCCATCATGCCTTGGTAAACAATTTTAAGGTACTTTTTCTAATTACCCAATCAAATTTGATACTTCTATCTTATTATCAGGGTTCATTAATTAGGTTCATCCAATCTTTAAAAGATCCTCGACCCCACCTTCCTATTAAAGTATAGTTATTACTATATTACTATATTTTCCCCTTGCTGTTCCCCTTACCGTCAAGGTATTTATAAATTAATATAACCTCTTATCCTCTTATCTTATTCTTCCTATCGTACAATGTGTTACCAACACCTTCCTATCATGGTAAGTACCTCAAATGCAACTTAAATATGCGGGGATAAGATAATGGGAAAGTGGAGAAAATTGACATGGAAAAATTGAAATACATTATGAGTGAATTTCCCAACCAATTTCCTATATCTTTCTTTTATTTATTCCTCCTCATTGTCTTTTGTTTTTCTCACGATTTGCTTCATCAACAATCATCAATTGAGTCGCAATCATGGTCGGAATCTCAGCATTTGTTACTGCTGCTTTAGCTGCTCAAACCGTCGCTGGTGCAGCTATCCGTTCCCGAACCCCATATGTGGTAAAGGAAAGACAAAATGTTCCAAGAAATTGGAAAAGAGTTGCTCGAGCTCCTTCAGACAATATCATTAATTTGAACATTGCTCTGAAGCAAAGTCAATTCGATGAACTTGAGCGTCACTTGTACGAAGGTATGAATTATCCGCTGGTCAAACACTAAACCATTATTTTAACACAATTGTTAGTTTCTGATCCTTCCCATGGTCGATATGGAAATCATTTGAGCATGGAAGAAGTCAAGGAGCTTGTTAAACCTAGCACTGCGACACTCGACGTTGCTCACGAGTGGCTTGCTGATAATGGAATTGATCCTTCAAACTTGAGATACAGCAACGCAAAAGATTGGATCCATCTCTCAATCCCCGTCAAGGCCGCAGAGCGTTTACTCGATACTGAATACCACGTTTATGAACATGAAGATGGAAGTAGACTTATTCGCACACCCGATTGGTCTCTTCCTCAACATCTTCATCAACATGTTGATGCTATCCAGCCCACCACTTCGTTCTTCCGAGCTGCACCCAGATCTACCTACCCCAAGAATACCCGAGATATCGTATCCAGACACAATAATATCATTCAAGGAGAAGGTTACGTTCCTACAGATTATACTCCTCCAAGCAATTCGACCATTGCGGAACTATGCAATGTTGCAGCAGTTACTCCACAATGTTTCATGGCTCTTTACGGAACCACAGGTTACAATGTATCATCTGCTGGCAAGAACAAGATTGGATTCAACAACTACCTTGACAACACACCAATTCGACCGGATGATGCATTGTTCTTGCTCAAGTACCGCCCTGAAGCCGTATGCAACGCATACGAGTTTCCTATGATCTCGATTTCCAATGGTGTTGTACAAAACACATCTCTTACAGCATACCAATTAGAGAACTACCTTGGCGAGGAATCGAATCTCGATTTACAAGCAATTCAAGGAATTAGTTGGCCAACCCCAGTCACATCATATTCTACTGGTGGCTCTCCTCCATTCAACGCTTCTCTCGGCACAACTACCAATACCAACGAGCCATACGCCGATTGGTTGAACTACATTCTTGCGCAAGCCGACGAGGACATTCCTCAAGTAATCTCCACCTCATACGGAGACGAAGAACAAACCGTTCCCAAAGACTACGCCATCCGTGTATGCCAAGATCTTGCTCAACTTGGTGCCCGTGGTATTTCCATCCTATTTTCCAGCGGTGACTACGGTGTTGGTGCCAATGATACATGTATCAGTAACGATGGTCTGAACACCACCATGTTCGTACCTGATTTCCCCGTCAGTTGCCCATATGTTACTGGTGTCGGTGCAACAAAATTCTTCGAGCCAGAAGTCGCTGCTTATCGTGCAACTGGTATTGATCCTATCAATGGTAACTACCATGGCGGATGGTCTACCGGTGCTGGATTCAGCAACTATTTCGCTAGACCTTCTTACCAGGATACTGTTATTCCAGCTTATATCGCCAAACTCAATGGTTCATTCGATGGACTTTATAACAAAAGTAAGTTTACCTCCCTACTCCTAATTTTCATGCACACTCTATTTCCTACCCATCACAAACCACGCTCTCCCCTCCTATCTTTCCATCAAGAACAAATAACTAACCACATCCCTCCCCAGCCGGTCGCGCTTACCCCGATATTTCCGCCCAAGGATTTTACTTCGCCTATGTCTGGAACCAAACCTACGGTTCCATAAGCGGAACCTCTGCCTCCACCCCTCTCATGTCCGGTATCATCGCCCTCGTCAACGACGCCCTAATCACAAAAGGCAAATCTCCTCTAGGATTCTTAAACCCATGGTTGTATTCAACTGGTTACCAAGGATTCACAGATATTCTAAGTGGTAGTGCTGTTGGTTGTGACGGTGCTGGATTCCCAGTTACAGAAGGTTGGGATGCTGCTACTGGATTTGGTACTCCGATTTTCCCGAAATTGTTAGAGTTGGCGGGTGCGGTTTGAGTGGAGTTGATGGATTGAGAGAGAAGGGGGAATGTTAATGAATGAATGGATTCGGTTGGATAATTTGGTGATGATGAAGATGATGATATGAGATTTACAGAATACATATAATAATTCGTAATGGAATAATGAATGAATATACATCATGACACAATTTGAAGTTTTACGCGGTTCAATTTTCATAAGTTTGTGATATAAACCTTTTTATTTGAGTGTGAGTCTCATGAATTTTGCTATTATTGCTATCCATACGATACAAATCGATTATGATACCGTGATTCTGATAAAGACTTTTAGGAAGTTAGAGAAGAGAAGTGATATATCAAATTCAATGCCAACCAACTCAACTTATCCGTTACCAGCTCATCACCAACCCACAAACTAATCCATCCAACTTATCTCACTAGCTCATCTCCAATTTTCGCCATCAATCTACCTCTAACCCATCTATCACCAGCTCAAATCGTCTCCAAATAAAACCCACCACCAACCACTCGGATCATCAGATTTGTTGAATTGGAAAGCTCGTTACATATGTCTGATGCTATTCTTGCTTTTGTGGAGTAGAGAGGAGAGTGCAGGGTAGAAAGAAGTAGAGGGGTGGAAGTACAGTAGAAAGAATGAGAAAGAAAGAAAGAAAGTAAATTAAAAGAAATAAAAAAGAGACAGAAACAGTAGAAAGAAATAGAACAAAAACACGATATTCACCATACACCAGAATAAAAACAAGAACATGCTTTTTGGGATTTGAAATTTGAAAATATCATGTTTAGAAGCCTTCATGCTGAAAATAAGGGAATGCTATGCTGGTATCGTCTATGCTGAAAATGCGAAATTAAAAAGAAAGAAAGAGAGAGATGAATCAATAGTTCAGTGTAACCCAGCCCATCGCAATATCTGAATAGCTCAATACAACTACTCGTAGAATCACCGCAATAGCAATAGCAATAGCAAAGCTAAGATGCAATTTTTGTAATCTTGTAATCGTGTCTGGTTGGCGGAATGCTCATGCGAAATCGAAGTCGAAGCAAAAGTCGAGTTTGAAATCGAAGGCATTATGAAGGCGATTTGGAGGTCGTAAGGATCCGAATCGAATAGAATGCTTTGAATGAATGATGCCAGGAATAGCTGAAGCTGGGAGCAGGGAGCGAAGTTGAAAGAGCGAAGTTGAGAGAGCGAAGTTGAAAGAGCGAAGTTGAAATTGAAATTGCGAATCCTGAAATGAGAGTGCAGATGAAAATGGAAATAGTCCTCGAGAGAAAACAAAAGCTCCTGCAATACAACTCCTTCGAACGAACTCGTAGAAAATGAGTTAAATCCTGGAAGAAAACTTTTGGGGAGCAAGGGTATCTTTTTGAAGTTTTGAGAATCAAAAATGAAAGTCGTGATAGTCGTAATGTGTATGCATATATGATATTTCCTCCTCTCATATCATATTATACAATCAACATCATTTCATTCATTCATTCATTCATGAACGCCATATCTGCCATAAAATGCAAAGGTAAATCCGAAACTGCCATAACTCCAGCGTATTGTACAATGTATACTTCATACAGTTTATACAATTCACTTGCGACCCAAAATCTTAGCCATTCGTTTTCCTTGACGTGTTACCCTTCTATATTGGGCTGGTGTAGAGTAAGCAGGTTCGACGTCGACGTCTGATGGTGTGGCATTGTCGCTGAGGTTTGTGTATGTAGATGAAGATCCTGGTGATCCGGCAGATCCAGATCCAGAGGCTTGAGTATTGGCGGGATAAAATTCATGTGGGTTTGGGGTCCGTGGAGCTTGGAATGATGGTGTGTCTGATGACATGTCCATGTTTGGTGTGCCAGAGGATGTATCATATGTAGCATGATCCAACATTCCCCAGTCCCACATGCTCTCATCTTCTGTGGAAAAAGGTTCACTGTAGCCTACTCCAAAGCCTCCATAGTCATAGGGAGCGGCAAACGTTGGAGCTTGAGGTGTTACATGTCCCGGATTTGTTCCTAGCATGCCCATATCTCCAGTCGTAGCGAATCCACGATCATTAACAGGATACAAAATCAATGGATTGTCTCCAATTTGCATATGGTTGTGATTGGGATTGTAAATTCGTGGTCCAGTGTAGAGATTTCTTGGAATCAAGTATGGTGCAACCGGTTGGATGGGAAAAGTGTTATGATTGACCTATTTACGAAGTATTAGAAACGCCAAAAAGACCAAAATCCCACCCATATTTCTACGAGGAAATCTGAGAAATAACTAACTTGACTTGGTGTAGACGCATTTCCAGGCTCAGCAACATCTAACCTGTTCTGTAACATTATCTGCTGACGTCGAGCGATGCGCTGACGATCCTGCCGAGCTTCATCTGAAAGCCTAGCGCGGAGCGCTTCTTCTGCTCTGACCTTCTTAGCCTCCTCGCTTTCTGGAAATTTCAAATTGGGAAACTTAATATCGGGAAGTGTTAAACGTGGGAGTCCCATGCTATCATACATGGCATTCCGCTGATCGAATTTATCCTTCAATTCATTATGTGTTGCTGTGCAAGTCGCTGTGCAAGTTGATTTAGAGAATTCTAACCAACAGTTTTTGCTGGAAGATGACTTCGTGCTGTGAAAGAATATGCTGAATTCAGGTAGTTGCGAAATCCATGATGCCCAGCGCATTAGTTTTCCCACGGCGTAGGTACCACTACCATTATATGCTAGTCGACGCAGACCGTTATCGATGCATTTCTGACGAAGATCATTGGCCATCTTATCAAACAGGTTGTCGCGCATGATCAAGAGACAATCACTTTTCCAATTGATGTATATCTGTGGAGGAGAGGCCGAAACTCCAGACGAATCCCAAGATAGCGGTGCGGTTCCAAAGGATAATTGATAATGCTTTAGAGCCACGGTGCGCCATACTCTACACACATGTAAGACTGCAGGGACGGCAGTGCTGGATCGGTAGACGAGTTTCTCAGCTTCACGATTTGGATTGTGACGATTATCGGTTTTGACATTGATGGTGACCATTTCACTTTCAAGGGCTACATCACGAGTAACATCGTAGAATGCGAACTTCAATATGTGATCTCGGATTTCCGCGGGGACAGATTGGAAACCGGTGGCATTGGTTTTCTCAACGGTGTCGAGGCTGGGTTCGAGAGTATCTTTACCGGGGCTGGCCGGGGTACATTGAGAAACATTATCAATGTCCATAGGAGTATGATCGGCCTCCATGATTTTTGCTGCGCTTTGAGTAGGCTCGATGTAAATCCCTTCCTTCTTTATAACGAGCTTATTCTTTGTTATATTTAACACCTCCCCGTTAAATAGTTTTACTCGTACAGTAAAATGGTTCGTTTTTGGTGGATTGTGGAAAGGTAGGAATTTTTTTGAAAGATGTTCGAAACTGCAAAATGTGTGGGAGAAAGACCTTTTTATATCAATTGTATAAAGCAATTTCAATATTGCAATAAAGCTAGTTTTTGAATTAGTATATTGATTTAGGGTGGAATTTGCTTGGTGTTTGTGTTTATTTACCTAGTAGTGGTATGATAGGAAGTAAATAAAGTTAAAATTTCCCAATCCAGAATAAGAGTCTTCCGTAGTCTTGTTTGTTGGCGCGGTTCTAGACTGGTCGATATATTGAAATTCTCCCTATTTTAGCTAAAGGACAGAAAGCCAGTTTGATTTGTAGGAGGATAGAAGAAAGATTCAGAGTACGCTGGAAACTATTGTGAGCAAGAAAGTGGATTTTTGTGTACAGAAATATGGAGTATGTAAATCGTGGATGATGGCGGTGGAAAAGAGTACAGAAAATTAAATAAATAAAAAGTGCGCGACAAGTACATGTTTAATGTTATTACTAAGCATCTACGACCACTGCTACTATGGTAAGTTAAGTGAAATCAATAAAATTCACTTTAATCGTTGAGATGTAGTGGTTAAACTTTGAGCGCTAGCAGATGAAATAGTGCGCCAGTGATGGAGAGGTAGTAGTTCACTACAGTAGTAGGATAGTCTCAACAAATTTCTAAAATTATATGTACAGATAAGGAAAGGATATCAGTGAGCCTTCGTGTCCGTCTGATAAAGTAAACTATGAACCCGAATGCTATCACCAGCAGTCCACGGTAGTCTTTAATTCAAATTAAATCGCTGATCTAACTCCATCGCTCCAAGCACGCTGTTCCTAACAATATCTTCCAGACCAACACTAGCCAAAGTCGTCACCGTAGCATTCCTCATACACGCACAATTGAGACTTCCCTCTGGCATTTGACCATTCGACCAGACCCACTCACCATCCACACCCCAAAGTCCCTGCGCTCCTTCTCCAGGATCTATAAATTTTGATTGCCCCTCAGCAGTATCTTTCCTCCTAACTAACGCCCCATTGAACCACAGCAAATTTCTTTTCTCGTCGACATGAGTCAACGTGTTCCCACAAATCTCTACTTGACCAGCCGGCCCAATTTTTTCCTCTCCAATAAGGCCTTCGTAGTATTCCGCAAATGTGTATGGAACACTACTGAGCTCCATGCCCATCCAGAACGTTTCCTTGTCGCCGTGTACTAGTTTGTATGTAACCTTCTTTCTAACACTATAAGTGTTCTGCCAGCAAGTATGAAGCAACCCCATCAGAACAGGCAGTCGTCCCTTATCAATCACAACAACTCCCGATTCACCCTCGTGTCGATAACGTTCCTTCATGACAATAGAATTGTTGAAATTAGCGCTCGCAGTATGACTCGTCATTATCGCATGCCAGAATTCATGTCTTTCATCATAAGAGGTGGTCCTGTCAAGCAATCGATCGTGGAAGAGCAAGGTTCCGGTTTCCTGGTATCCATGGTGTGCGTCGAGAATAGCTTCAGGTGGTTGCAGAAATATAGCATCGGCATCTATAAGAACGACTTGCTCGAACGTGGATGCAAGCATTGCAAAGGGCTTGATTGCCCATTTCCCCTCCGACAACTGGAGCGTCGTATCATCCAAAACTTCAGTAACATCCAAGAACGTAATATCGTAGCCGAGTTGAGAGATGGCATCGCGGTGCTCTACGGATAAATCTGATGCCCCTGCATAGGCAATCTGGATCGGCAACGTGGTTTTAAGAACCACGTGAAGATTGAACAGGAGGTGGCATGCGTACCGGAAGGTGTTGTCGCCTACCGGGATAACGATACCTCGAGATCCAGGAACGAAGGATTTTCGGAGACTGCGAAATGGATAGTCGTCTTTTTGTTGCGAAGGATGTGCTACGAACGGAAAATGCGAAGCAATGACCTTTTCCACCAGCACTGTGAATTCAGGGGCTCCTTTGATATCTCCATTGCCCGGAATGTCCAATTTACCTAGCCAAGCAGTAATAATTCGAGTACGGCGTCCCATTTCTCCGAAATCTCTTTCGGATACCGAATTATCGATGAGCTGGTTGGCAACTTGGATATTCTCCCAAATCTCAATCTCTGTTAAGGTTGGAGGTACCAGAGACAAGGCTCTTCTGCCTAACAAAGATCTAAGGTTCAGTATCAGTCCTAGGAGAAGTAAGATAGTCAGTACTTTCAAGGGAGTCGTCCCGAACATGCGATATTGACGTGGTTGGAACACAAGACTGAGTGCCATTGTTATTTACGTCGTCTTGAGTGTCACAAGACAAGATAATTGATGAAGGCAGTCTGTGTCCTAGGGGGCTTTGGCAGAGGCTTTTATGAATATCTATGGCGAAAACCAAATACAAAAATCATGAATATATGAGCCCCGAGAGTGAAGATGCATGATATTGTAAAGGATTTTGGGTAACTTATGATTTGATCTATAGCAGCCGTTAGCGGTTTCTATAATTAAGGGTTAGATTAGAACACATCTTCACAGAATATAATTATGCAGTTTTCCGAGCCTGTCCTGAATCCAAGGCGGATTCCTCAAATTCGATGTTCGATGTTCGATATTCGAAGCGATGGTATCGTAAATGAATGTCGATCATTCTCATGGTAGTATACGCTGCAAGCTTAATCATTTGCGCGAGGTCCGACCAGCCCCGTTTTTGGGGTACCCCATAACTTATTGGCTTTCCAGGCGGAGCATAGAGCTGTTTATGGCTGGATACGACTCGCTAAATTTGATTGGTGAAAACGTCAGAGCGAAAGCTTTGGATGTATTAGTAAACTATCAGATCCATTATAAGCGCTTGCAGTCTTGCATTCCAAAAACCGAGGCTATTTTAAAGGCAGTATAGAAGTACAGATGATAAAGGGTGATGCACATATCGTAGTCGCGCGCGTGAGAACCTTAAGTAGACCAGTAATGACCATGTACCCTGTTCCCTCTAGTCATTCTGCTTCGCGCTTCCCCTCAACTTAACCATCTCGGGGTAACATTGACAGATGCCCATGGGCTCAATTGGCTAGATTATTCCATTTAAACCCATGCTGCATAGAATCTTCTGATTCATAATAAGACGGCTCCAAACTCTGACGTCTATCGAGATTAGCCAGCACTGGGTAGTATATAACAAAGAAGACCCTTCAGAGCCCTCCAGATCACTTCAACATTATATGTTCAGTACTACCTTCTCTTCCATTGGTTCTTTCCATTTGCGGAGTATCTTCTCATCTACATATATTCACCATAGAAAAATGAACATGGTACGAAGGAACTTGGAAGTAGAGTATACCTTTTGAAAAGCGCCAACACAGATCTTGCCGATGACATTATCCTATCCTGTGAAGTTGGATAATTTTGGGCGCCTCGAAGGGTTTCTGCTTCTCCTTCGAGCTTCTTTGGCGCCTGTACCAATTGTTACATTCTATTTTGAAAATCCGATCGATAAAGGTTTTTTCGGAGCAGATACCGTAATTTATGGGGAATAAGAATTAAGTCTCGGCCATTTATATCACGTCTGAGCTCTGATATGTGATATCCTTGTGCAGGTAAGCTGTAAATGAAGTGCGAAGACGCATGCATGTCCTCTGATGAATGTAAACTCCTCATCCTCGACGAGCTTCTTTTTCTGGCTGATACCCCATGGGCCGGGTCGGAATTTCAATTGTCGATTGTTGTGAGCCAAATGAATCCATACTAGTATCACAGGAACTGGATGGTTGCAGAATTGGCGACGCATTTAGTACGACGTCAAAAATATGTCAATACCTGCGAAGTACCAAAGTAGATATCAAACATAACGACCGAAGAACTTGCCTGTTCCTTGACGAAGGCTATATCGGTAGTAGGTGGCCAAAAGCTTTATTGATTACGACCATGTACAAAATTCAATGATTGACAACATGTAATGTTTGCGATACCATAGGACCATCCATATTACTTGCGTCTACCTCCACCACTAGCATGAAGCAAGTTTCCTTTTCCTCGTTGAAGGCTTCGTGAACTCAGATAGCTCCAACCCCTGCAGATTTTTCTTGATCTCCTTCATCGATTCTTGGAGACTTGACAATACATCGTGCTTATCCCGTTTCTCCCCTGTAATTTTGTAACATGCCGTTGTTATCTCCAGGCTCGTGACTGCAGTCCGGAATGAGTAAAAACACCATCCTCTGTATGGGGGCTGTGGTAAGGGATAGATTTTTTTCTCTGTGGCACTTCTAATCAATGATCCGAGCACCATGGTATCACACTGTTTTCTATGGGAGGTCATATCTCCAAATTCATGTCTGTGACATCTTTTGGGCTCCTTGGTACAGCAGTTGGTAGGTCCGCTTTGGTATTTCTGGATTATCGAGTCGAGCAGCTCAACGGCCTCTTTCATTGCTTCTGCCCAAGATGCGTCTACCTTAGCTAGAAACTTTGTCAGCGACCGCAACGAGATATAAAAGATAACATTTATCTTACCAATGACAGATTGGGGAACAGGCAGACCTATACAGTCACACTGAAGGGTTTTCGTTGTACGACAAGGATAGTACTTCTGTAGCTTCTGCGTAGCATCACGAAACTCTTCGGGCATTTGAAATACCCAAGTTATGCAAAGCCACCATACGAGATCCGAAGACTTTTCCCATATGCGGACAATATCCTCCTTCCATATTTCGCACATCGGCCGAGCGATTTCGAGCATTTGATATTTATCCACCAATAGAGCGATCTCTTTAAACACCCAAAGCTCGATCTCGAATGGCACAGAGTTAGAGCGACCATGTATGATTTGAAGTAAGATATTCATGGCCAATGGGTGATCATCGGAGTCCAAAAGCGAAATCTCGCATTTTCCCGTCCTCTTTAGAGTGCTACCTTCCTTGAAATTGGGTCCAAGCATAGTCTTGAATACAGAAGACGCGAGTATCATATGCTTGGAGGATACCAAAACGTTTGTGAGAGCAGTACATTCGTTGCCGGGATAGAGTTCTTCATCGAAATCTGCCGGTGTAGCGGAACAGGATCTAGATGACGGTAGTTTCAAGGTTAAGTCCCCATCGGGGTCAATCGTAACTTTAGTTGGCGCCATCTGTGTATTAGTATCCAGAGCTGAATCAAAATTTGTGTGCACGAAATAATGCGCGTCGGATCCTCGTATATGAAAGATTAATGCTGGGATACTTCTTGTTCCTTCTTTGACCCCCTTCTAGCTTCCATTCATGATGATCGTGTAGAACAATAAGAGCTGTCGCAGAATATTCGCTAGCCACCATGGAAATTCGATTTATGACGTGATTGATCAATACGGAAGCCAATCCACGCATTCGATATGTATCTGATTAATCAAAAGAAAGCAAAGAAACCCAGAATGAGAAACTTGGCACGGTCTCATGCGCTGTTATATGTCCTATGTCATACTTCGGGGTTGACAACAGAGATATGCGGATAGCGGTAGATAGTAAGGCCCTGTACATCTAAAGCAGCAATGCATTTATCTGGATGCTCCGATAGTTTGCATTTCCGGGCGGTGTTAAGTATTCGTTTGACCCCAAATTTGTGGCAGCCCGCAGGCTGTTAACCTTGGAATGTCTATGCCACCCGGCTGGTAGCATGCGCCACTTCTTTTTCTCAACTTTCAAGCTCAAGTTCATGTATTGCACGGGTCGTAAGACCCAATAATATGAGAATACCGATGGGAATAATATCAACCTTGTCAGTTTCTTGTTTGATCCCTCGTTTGTGGCAAACGGCTGGAAGAAGTGGTCTCAATGAGCGAGACATTTATTGCGATGCAATTGCTGAAATCCCGCATTAACGATGCATACATCCTGTAGAGAATCAGTTGACGCAATTTGAGATGGGGGGTCATTTCTAGGTTGTGATTATCTCATTTATCAAGCCCTCTTTACTCATTTAGATCAAGTGGAACTTATAATTAATTGTATTTAAATAAAAATATAGTAAACTTTTAAAAAAGGATTTTTACACAAATCCAACCAATCAAAACCCCACAATCCCTAACCTCGTAAAAAATCTAAAATGTAAATAAACATTTCTTAATAAAAATATAATAATATTATGTATAAATTTATAATTACTACTTCTATTCAACAACAACATATTATTATTTTAATAAAATTATAAACTAATTAAATTAATAAATTCCTTCAAAATTTATTAATTTTTATTAAAATCCGA
>JWJB01010519.1:0-24560 GCA_000812895.1 Rutstroemia sydowiana
TTAGGCTCTCAGGGTATAGATTTGAAAGGATCTGATACGGCCGTGTATGCTGGCACCATGGTTGTTGACTATAATGACACGATTTTGAGAGATCTGAACACCATTCCGACTTACTTCGCGACGGGCACAAATCGAGCCATCATCTCCAATCGTGTCTCATATTTCTTTGATTGGCATGGCCCTAGCATGACCATTGACACCGCTTGTTCTTCTAGTCTCATTGCCGTCCATCAGGCAGTTAATACTTTACGATTGAGGGAGTCGCGCGTTGCTGTTGCATGTGGTACTCAAGTTATTCTGAACCCCGAAATGTACATAACTGAGAGCAAATTAAAGATGCTATCCCCCACTGGCCGCTCTCGTATGTGGGATGCTGATGCAGATGGATATGCACGTGGTGAAGGAGTGGCCGCAGTGGTCTTGAAACGCTTGAGCGATGCTATTGCCGATGGTGATCATATCGAATGTGTGATTCGTGAGACAGGCGCAAATCAAGACGGTTTCTCAAACGGACTTACTGTACCTAATTCTGTAGCCCAAGCTGAACTTATTCGTAAGACCTATGCAAGAGCTGGTCTTAACCCTAGAGAAAATCCCAGCGATCGTCCTCAGTTCTTCGAAGCGCATGGAACCGGAACTAAAGTAGGAGACCCCAAAGAAGCTGCAGCAATCTATGGATCTTTCGGGAAACAAGATTACGGCGATGTGCCTTTGTGGGTCGGGTCAATCAAGACTGTCATTGGACATACAGAAGGCGCCGCGGGTCTTGCTGGCCTTTTGAAAGCTTCCACTATGATTCAGAATGCCAGCATTCCTCCCAATCTGCTGTTCAGTCGTTTGAATCCAGCCATTGAACAATTTTATGGTAGTCTGCGCATCCCTACGACACTTACCGCATGGCCAAAACTACCCGAAGGTGTTCCTCGACGTGTGAGCGTTAATAGCTTTGGTATGTTTGAACTACGGATGAGAATGCCACAATTACCACTGCTAACACTGTGGCCACAGGATTCGGCGGCACCAATGCCCATGCAATCGTAGAAGAATTCTGTAAAGCCCCAGACACCGATCCCAAGTTTCTCACTGCACTTACAAGGCCCAATTTTACTCCATTCCTTTTTTCGGCGGCATCGGAGAGCTCCCTGGTGGCGCAGTTAGAATCTTACTCTAAGTATCTCAATGCCCACCATAGTGAAGTCAACGCTTCTGATTTAGCTTGGACTTTGCTGTCAAGACGAAGTCACTTCTCTACCAAGACGGTATTTTCCGGATTGACGGTGGAGTCGCTAGCATCCAAAATCAATGACAAACTTACTACATTCAAACAGAATCCCGGTACAACCGTCGGTACCCGCGCGAACTTAAAGAACAGCGAGTCGCCGCCAGGAATACTTGGTATTTTTACCGGGCAAGGTGCGCAGTGGCCAGCAATGGGTGCTGAGCTGATACGATCTTCTGAGTTCGTCCGAAAGAAGGTCCAGTACCTCGAAAGAAGCTTACGCACTTTGCCACCCTCTGATCGACCAAACTGGAGCCTTGAAAATGAGCTCCTCGCTGGAGAGCACTCACGTGTTGCTGAGGCGGAGCTATCTCAGCCTCTATGTACAGCAATACAGATCATTCTCGTCGATCTTTTGAAAATAGCTGGCGTGAGATTTACGGCAGTTGTTGGACATTCCTCGGGAGAAATTGGTGCTGCATATGCTGCTGGATTCCTTTCCGATTCTGATGCTCTCCGTATTGCTTACTATCGAGGATTACATACCCGTCTTGGTGCAAGCGTGAATTGTGGTCAGAAAGGCGCCATGCTCGCAGTGGGGACTGACAAGGAAGATGCTCAAAATCTAATAAACTTAAGGGTGTTTAAAGGTCGTCTGGCTATTGCTGCTATAAACTCTGCAGCCAGTGTGACCTTGTCTGGAGATGTCGATGCTATTGTTCACGCAAAAAAAGTTTTTGATGAGGAAAAGAAGTTCGCAAGGCTGTTAAAAGTAGATACAGCCTATCATTCTCATCATATGTTGCCATGCGGCAATCCCTATATTTCTTCTTTGCGAGCTTGCGGAATTCGAGTCAACAAGGAACGGGACACTTCTTGTTCTTGGTTCTCGAGTGTCATACCTGGCGAGAAGGAGATGGAACCAATAGCGGAGCTGCAAGATATATACTGGATGGAAAACATGACGAACACCGTTTTATTCAAAGATGCAGTTAAAACTGCCATTGCTAGTAATGAGGCAATCGGTTTAGTTATGGAGATCGGCCCTCATCCAGCCCTCAAAGGTCCGACTGTACAGAATATTTCTGATGTTCGATCGATACCTCTTCCGTACTCCGGCGTTCTTAGTAGGGGAGAAAATGACGTCGATGCATTTGCCAATGCTCTTGGCTTCGCATGGATTCAATTAGGCTCTCAGGGTATAGATTTCAAGTCTTACGCCAAGACAGTAGATCCCTACTCACTGCAACCAAAGTTGGTGGTTAATCTACCATCATATAAATGGAACCATACGAGGCCTCACTGGAACGAATCCCGCATTTCTCGAAGAATCAGAGGACGGAAGCAAGCTCCCCATGAGATACTAGGCGTTTTATCTCCAGATTCCAATGCACACGACTTTCGTTGGACAAATGTGCTTAGGGTTTCCGAAGTCTCATGGCTGGAAGGTCATCAATTACAGGGTCAAATTGTACTTCCTGCTGCTGCTTATGTGGCAATGGCATTAGAAGCATCAAGGATTATTTCGGGAGACAAATCTGTTGAAGTGTTTGAAGTGCATGATTTTTCCATCCCGAGAGCAATCACCTTCGAAGAGAATGATACTTCTGGTGTTGAGACCCTTGTCACATTAACGGCAGTTCAAAATCAGCCGAACAATCAAACCATCACAGCTGATTTCTCCTGCTACTCCTTACCAGTGCTCAGCACAGGATCGGAACAAGAAATGGAACTCATGGCCAGCGGGACCGTAAAAATCATATTTGGCAACCCAGGTATCGAAGCATTGCGTTGCACACCACAGGAAGATTACAATCTGTCCGCGGTCGATACAGATCGCTTCTACTCATCACTATCTCGACTTGGTTATGGTTACTCCGGCCCATTCAGAGCAATGTCGTCCATGAACCGTAAACTCAATAGTTCTTCGGTTTTAGTGGACTCGTATCCCTATACGAAAGCCGATTCCTCCGTATATCTAGTTCATCCAACCATGCTTGACGTAGCGTTCCAATCTTCAATGCTGGCATATTCAGCTCCTGGTGATGAACGTCTATGGTCACTCCATGTTCCAGTATCAATCCGAAGCATTCGGGTTAATCCAGCCGTGTGCAAGTCACTACCCAAATGCGGAGATCAAGTACCCGTTTGTACAGTGATCGACAGCGAATCGAAATCCATTTCTGCAAGCATTGATATCTTCGGAGTTGGCGGCTTGCACGGAATGATTCAGGTTGATGATTTAGTTTTAAAACCTTTCGCTCCTGCTACGGAGGCAGACGACCATCGCATGTTCACGTACACGAAACTTGGTCTTGCATTGCCAGATGGAGCTTCTATAGTGGAAGACATACGTCCCTCTTCAGAAGTCGTTGACTTAGCCATCATCTGCGAAAGAATAGCATATTACTATACCCGCAAATGGAAACTGGAGGTCACTGACGAGGAATGGGAAAGTGCCCAGCGCCATTTCCTACACCTTCGGGACTGGGTGAATCATACTCTCAACCAAGTATCCAATGCTCAACATCCATATATCAAACTCGAATGGGCTAAAGATAGTCGGGACTGCATCAAGGAGCTGGTCAGTAGATACCATGATAACGTCGACGTCAAGCTCCTCTGGGCTGTGGGCGAAAACCTTCCAGCCGCAATCCGAGGTGAGACTACGATACTAGAGCATATGTTAGCCAACAATATACTTGACGACTTTTACGTTGGCCCTGGAATTCATAGGTACAATTTATTCTTGGGAAGCATGATGAAGCAAATAACGCATCGCTACCCACATGCCAAAATTCTCGAAATAGGTCAGTCATATTCCGATATTGTACATATGCAATAGCATGCATCGTTAGATGCCTACCAAGCACTCCTTAACTGATAAAATTAGGTGCCGGAACCGGCGGTGCTACTAAAGCCGTCTTCCAAAGCATAGAGAACAATTTCACCTCATACGTTTATACCGACGTGTCTGTGGGATTTTTCTCGAAGGCCGCTGAAGTGTTCAAGGCCCAAGCCGACAAAATGTCTTTCAAAGTGCTTGATATCGAAAAGCCACCTGTGACACAAGGATTTAAGCCGCATTATTACGATATAGTCATCGCATCCAACGTACTACATGCTACTTCCTCCCTTCAAAGTACATTGGAGAATGCTAGACAGCTTCTTAAGCCTGGCGGCTATCTTTTATTACTAGAGATCACTAATAATGCGACTGCGCGACTAGGTATCATGTTGGGCGGTCTGCCTGGATGGTGGTTGGGTGTCAGTGAGGGACGGCGACTTGCACCTAGTATCACACCTCCAGAATGGCATCAGATTCTACGCAAGACTGGATTTTCTGGCATCGATGCCATTACTCCAGAGATTGACGTGTTACCATGGCCATTTTCGGTTATGGCGACGCAGGCGGTTGACGACCAGGTAAATTTTCTAAGACGACCTTTGTCTTCATCTTCCTCTTCAATTTATCTAGACAGCGTGGTTATCCTAGGGACCGGGAGCCTTGAAAGTGCTCGTATTGCCGAAGAACTAGCAGAGGTCCTCGGACGCTTCTGTAGTAAGATAATCATTCTTTCTGATCTGCCTAGTGAAGCCGAGGCTCTTGAAATAAGTCCTATGAGCACATTCATAAATCTTGTCGACCTTGCCACTCGTATCTTCAAACATATGACGACGGAGACATTAGATGGATTAAAGCGACTATTCGAATTAGCCAGACACCTCCTGTGGGTTACCATAGGATCTCAGACAGATGAACCCTATAGTATGGCCAGTATTGCTTTCGGCCGAGCACTTCGTTCTGAAGCTACACACATTAATCTAAGTCATATTGATTTCTCTAACTTAGGGCATAGCGTCTGTAGAACAATTGCTGAGCACCTTCTTCGTCAATGTGCTCTAGATGAATGGAAGGCACAGGGAGATAGCCATCAATCGCGAGAAATAATGTGGTCAAAGGAACCCGAGGTCTACCTCAGTAATGGCCAGCTGATGATTCCTCGTCTAGTAAGCAACATTGGTCAAAACGCGAGACTGAATTCTGCCAGGCGCCTCTTTACCTCGACAGTACCTATATCGCACTCGAATGTTTCGATCTCACTCTCTGCAAATCTGCCGCCATCCTTAGTGCAAGAAATTCGTTCCATCGATATCGGGGGAAAAGAAAGACTTGTTACGGTCGAGACTTCGAGCTTGAGAGCACTCCATATCCTTGGAGATACCTTCTTATTCCTTAGTGTTGGGAGATACGCCAACACAAAGGGCCTTGCCATCTTTCTTAGCACCACAAATTCTCATAAAATAATTCCAGTGGCGAGCGTGGACGTTCCCACGAATACAATCAACAATGTATCTGTCGATAGTTTACTAATCGCTACTGCTAGCGAGCTCCTCGCGGAATCCGTGATGAGCCCATTATCTCCGGGAAGCAACATCCTAGTTCATTGTTCGGATAGAGACCATTTCCTCGCTGCTGCATTATGCCGGAGAGCAGCTTCAAAATCTATCCAAATCACCTTTACGTTCGACGAGGCGAAAGTGGCCAATATTTTGCATGAAGCGTCATGGATATCATTGGATGCTCGGGCGTCTACACATGTCGTCCGCAAAATGCTACTCTTAGCAAAGCCTTCGCATTTTCTCGATTTGACAGTTCCATACAATGGCAATCCCAGCGATCTCAGTCTCCGCATTGTTGAGGTATTAACCCCGACTGCCAAGCGGATTCTATTATCTGGTCTCTTTCAACATCAATCATCATCCACCCACTCGTCTGATCGAGATCGTCTAGTAGCTCGACTTAAAGATTCTGTGTTAAACCCAACATTGCCATTGGTTGGGAAAGAAATACAAGATTTTATCATTCGACTTGACCATATTAATGACTCATCTATTCTCACTCATATGGCAAGTGTCGTCCAATGGCCTTCGGAAGGAACAATAAAAGTAGAAACTCGACCACTTGATTCTCATGAACTTTTCTCCCGAGACAAAACATATCTTCTTGTCGGTTTAAGTGGCCAGGTTGGAAAATCACTCTGTGAGTGGATGGTATTCAATGGAGCAGGATGTGTATGTATAACGAGTCGCCATCCCAATATCGATGAGAGATGGTTGAGATCTTTCCAGGGAACAGTCGCAACTGTCAAAGTCTTTGCTATGGATGCTACTGACAAAGACGAGGTGCTGAGAGTGGTCAAGGAGATCAGATCTACTTCTCCACCAATAGCCGGAGTTGCCAATGGAGCTATGGTTCTGCACGATTCTTTATTCTCAAAAATGTCGCTAGACACAATGCTGAAAGTTCTCGCACCCAAGATTGATGGTTCGAACAATCTCGATCGGGCATTCTATGAGGATAATCTCGATTTCTTCGTCCTTTTCTCATCTGCGGTATGTGTGGTTGGAAATCCAGGTCAATCTAATTATGCCGCCGCAAATGGTTACTTGAACGGTCTTGTAAGGCAAAGGCGTAGACGCGGCTTCGCAGCTTCGGCTTTTGATATCGGCCGTATTGCTGGTATTGGATTTGCTGAAAGTGCAGGTCAAGTCGTGATAGATCAACTAACCCGCTCAGGAATCAGGCCCATATCAGAAACAGACTTTCGCCAAGCTTTTGCAGAAACCATCCGAGCTGGGTATCCAAACCCAAAGGATGGAGAAGGTATCCCTGATGCAGTGGTAACTACTGGGATTAGGACCATTCGCAATGATGAAGACATCACAGGCCCATGGTTTAGCAACCCTTTCTTCTCGCATTGTATTATTGACACCGAAAATGCCGAGTCAGGGGTCGAGAATCAGAATAAGAAGACAAGCCTTCCCGTCAGTCAGCAGCTTGCAAGAACAGCAACGAAGGAACAAGCATTGGAAGTTCTGCAAGGTAAGCCACCCCGGTGATCTATCTGACTAGACAAGATCTCAATACATGATTCTAACAACATATAGAATGTTTCTCTATAAAATTGCGAGTTATGTTGCAAATATCGGACCAGGAAATGGATTACGATACTTCTCTAGTGGAACTTGGAATTGACTCATTAGTTGCCGTTGAAGTGCGTTCATGGTTCTTGAAAGAATTGAAAGCGGATATACCTGTCCTCAAGGTGATCGGAGGAGCTAGCCTCGCTGAGCTATGCCAAATTGTGCTTGAGAAAGTGCCATCGGAGCTTCTCGCAAATATCGGAAATCATAACTTCAAGCCTTCGAAGCCCGTTGAAACAAAGTCCCAGACTCTAGTTCAGTCTGAGGGGGTAGCATCATCTCTAGCTGAAAACCCGAGGATAAATGATGGAAACATATCTGAGTCGGATCCTATATCGGGGTTGAATCCTACACCTGAGTCTGATACAACTCCACAAACGCCAGGTACCCCACTTTTATCACCCGAACAACATCGCTCATCTAGCTCTTCCAAAACGTCAATTTCGACAGAATCCGCCACACCCAAGAAGCATATCCGCAGTTTCACGGTTGACTCAAGGACATTTACAAAGACTGTACCCATATCATTGGGACAATCACGTTTTTGGTTCTTGCGATTCCTGCTAGAAGACCAAAAGACGTCCAATGTAAACTTTTATTACCATATAACAGGTAATCTACGCATAGATAACCTGGATCAAGCTATTCGTGCAATAGCAGATAGACACGAAGCATTGCGCACGTGTTTCGTCGAGGACCCAAACGATCCAGGCAAGGCATATCAAAAGGTTTTACCCAGCTCCCCACTACGACTCGAACGAATGAAGATAGACTCTATAGAAAGTGTTGCTATAGAGTATGCGAAATTGAAGAATCATGAATTTGATCTCGCGAGCGGCGACTTACTACAACTTGTTCTTCTAACATTATCGCCATCATCACATTATCTCCTAATCAACTACCATCACATCATAATGGACGGGGTAAGCTTCCAGATCTTTCTCTCCGACCTAGAAAAGGTGTATAACGGCCAGTCCCTCGGAGCACCCCCACGACAATATCCCGATTTTTCAATGGCTCAGCGAGATGCCTTTACGAATGGGGATATGTCTGAAGAGTTAAAATACTGGCAAGGCGTATTCCCCGTCGGAGAGCAACTACCAGTTTTACCGCTGCTACCGATGGCTCGGTTAAGCTCTCGGGTAGCAATGAAGACTTTTGACACCCATCAAGTCTCCTATAGGGTCAAGCACGCATTAGCAGCACGGATCAAAGCAGTATCAAAAGCGCAAAAATCTACACCATTTCATTTCTACCTTGCCGCCTTCAAAGATATGTTGTTCAGCTTTACCGACGCACAAGACTTGACAATTGGTATTGCCGATGCCGCTCGTAACGAGAGCGATATAATAGGCAGTGTCGGCTTCTTTTTAAATCTGCTTACCTTGCGCTTTCGTCGCCAGCCAAATCAGAAGTTTACTGATGCTATTGCTGAGGCTCGAAATACGACTTTCGCTGCGATTGGGAACTCCCGTCTTCCTTTCGATCTGCTTTTGACAGAGTTGGATGTTGCTCGTTCTTCGACACACAGCCCCTTTTTCCAAGCATTTCTCGATTATCGACAAGGCGCTCGAGAGAGACATCCATGGGGAAATTGCCAGTTCGAATTTCAAGAGATCCATCCGGGACGAACTGCATATGATATCTCGTTGGATATAACTGATAGTGCTACGGATGCATTTATCATGTTCCGGGTGCAGAAAAGCCTTTATGATCTTACGGCGGCAAATTTATTGTTGAAGACGTACATTCATTTCCTTGAGGTTATGTCTAACAATGCAACGCTCACTCTGAAGTCCATTCCAATCTTTAGCAATGAACAGTTGGATCACGCCGTTGAACTGGGCTGTGGTAAGTGCCAGTTCCATCACATTGGTAGAAATGTTTATTGACGGATTTACACTAGGTCCAAACTTAATTTCAGACTGGCCTGGTACCCTTCCACATCGAATTGAGCAAATCGCACAGCAGAATCCAGACAAAACCTCTTTGATGGATGGCTATGGTAACGAATTTACATATTCTGCCATGACTCATCGAATTGAAGCTGTTGCTGAGGCATTGCAAAAGTCGGGAATCAAGACCGGTTCCCCGATTCTCGTTTTTCAGCAAGCATCATCTGACTGGGTGATCTCCATGCTTGCCATCATGCGTCTTGGATGCATCTATGTTCCACTAGATATCCGTAACCCTATGGTACGACTAGCAGCCGTCGCGAACGACTGCGATCCAAGCGCGGTTCTGGTAGATGATACTACGTTTGACCAAGTATCACGGCTTAATGTGCCTAATATCAAGGTTGTTGATGTATCAGGTGTTCCTGTTCGGCCCTCGACTCGTATTCCTATCCATTCTAAAGCAGACGCTCCAGCGGCGATTTTGTACACCAGTGGATCGACAGGGACACCAAAGGGTATAACGGTCACACACGCAGGCCTCCGTAATGAGATTGAAGGATATACAAAGACATGGAAGCTCGGCGCCGAACGAGTACTGCAACAAAGTGCCTTCACCTTCAATCATTCCTCTGACCAAATATACACGGGTCTTGTCAATGGTGGCATGGTGTATATAGTTCCATGGACCAAACGTGGCGATCCGCTCGAGATCACAAAATTACTCATAGAGCATTCCATCACGTACACCAAAGCCACGCCATCTGAGTACTCACTATGGATGCAATATGCTGGTGATAATCTCCAACGAGCGTCGAAATGGCGGTTTGCTTTCGGTGGTGGCGAGCCCCTGACTCGCACTGTCACACGCGAATTTGCAAGCCTCAATCTCCCTCAACTACGTCTCTTTAATTCATATGGCCCAACGGAAATTTCCATCTCGTCGACTAAGATGGAAATTAGCTACAAAGATCGCGAAACCTTTGAAGGCCGAATCCCATGTGGATACTCACTCCCCAACTATACGACCTATATTCTAGATGAACAATTGAAACCCCTCCCGGCTGGAATGCCAGGTGAAATTTATATTGGAGGTTGCGGCGTGTCGCTTGGCTATAAGGACAAGGAACTCACCAGTAGGTACTTTATACCAAACCCTTTCGCATCTCCAGAATATATTGCCAACGGCTGGTCGCGGTTATATCGCACCGGTGACATTGGGCATCTGCAAGATGATGGAGCTATGGTTTTCCATAATCGTATAGCAGGTGACACTCAGATCAAAATACGTGGGATTCGCATCGAGTTGGCTGATATTGAAAGCAACATAATCTCAACCTCAAATGGCATTTTGAGAGAGGCTATTGTGACACTTCGTGGAGGAGATTCTGAGCATGAATACCTAGTTGCGCATGTCGTGTTTGCACCACAAACCGATATCACAGATAAGGAAAACTTCCTCGAGGGCTTGCTCAGCCGCCTGCCAATTCCCGAATATATGAGACCCGTTATAGCAATACCACTGGACCACCTGCCCCTCACTAATCACTCCAAAGTGGATAGAAAAGCTGTGATGGGTATCCCGCTGTCCCAACAAGCCCAAAATGTACACGAACAAGTAGAGCTGAGTGAGACGATGTTGCAATTGAAACGAATATGGCAAGAAGTGCTCAGCCACAACAAAGGACTTGATTTCGATATTATACCCTCAAGTAACTTTTTCCTTGTAGGTGGTAACTCGCTTTTGGTAATTCGACTTCAGTCTCGGATCCAACAAGTTTTCAAAGTTACGATCCGTCTCGTAGAGCTCCTTGGTGTCGACACCCTTAGTCAAATGGCTCGCAAAATTGAGAAAAGCTCTAGCACCAGTGCGATCGACTGGCATGAAGAAACCAATCCTCCAAGCATTTTCAAATTTCACACGGATGCATCTGGCAATCGCCCCCAAAAGAAGAGAACCAAGACTGTGTTGATCACGGGCGGAACTAGCTTTCTTTCAAGGTACCTTCTACCACGGCTTAATGAGAACCCTGAGATTGGCACAATCCACTGTATTGCCGTGCGAGATAAAACATCTGAACGTTCCCGAAAACTGCCATTTTCATCGAAAGTCATAGTTCATGGCGGGGACCTCTCCGTAGAACTACTCGGGCTTTCTGAAGATGTATTCCAAACCTTGTCAGATGAGGTTGATGTGATCTTGCATTTTGGTGCCGTTCGATCTTTTTGGGATAACTATCATGTGCTTCGTCCTAGCAATGTCCAATCAACCAAAGAGCTAGTAAAGCTAGCAGCCCCCCGCCGTGTCCCCATCCATTATATCTCAACTTTGGGCGTCTTGCCTCGCGACGTTGCTCCGCATGCCAGATCGGCTGCGGCCAATATCCCAGCCACTGATGGTAGTAATGGCTATGTCGCATCTCGATGGGCCAGTGAGCGTATCCTCGAGCGCTCAGCAATGAGTCTGGGAGTTCCATCAACCATCTACCGGTTCCTACAATCGGGAGGAAAGGCAACGCCGCAAAAGGAGCTAGATGAGTTTGTTCGCTTCATCGATATCTCAGGTATGATGCCCGATTCGAGTAATTGGGAGGGTCGTATAGATTTGATACCTGTCGAGCAGGCAGCTCACTTGGTATACGAGTCCATTCTCCTCGAGAAGCGAGTAGACAAGACCATAAATGGTGTTTCTACTGAGTTCGTACATTACGATAGTCCAATTCACATAGATGTGGCTGAGATGAGGACATATATTGAAGAGCAGAGAGGAAATCGAGGTCTCCAGCGGATACCTGTGCTCCGATGGATCGGACATATTAAAAGACTTGGATTCGGGTATTTGATTGCATCCCAGGAGATTGTTGCTGGCAACACAGGAGATAGCCAAGGATTTGAATCACGAAGATAAGATCATGATGTTACTTGTTTGCATTGCCTCGCCTGTTTTACTGTAGTGCACGGACGTACTAGCTAGCCCGCCCGCCTTTACGGGTCCCAAAGAAAAAGGATTCGTTAAGGCGGCATCTTGGTATACCTTTTTCAATTTAACATATGTAGTTTACAATCGACCAATATCTCTATAGTTTATATATAGTATTCTGATCAATAGCCTATTCTAAAAAATCAAAAATTGTTTAAATTGTACATTAACTTCATTAATGATGTTTTCTTTCGTACAATATTTATTGACTTTTACCCATGCCTTAAATCACATTTTTTTTAGACCCGTAGAGCCCGCTGTTAGCTGGCACCGTAGCTAGTAGAAACTAGCCCGGAACAATCAATCTCTATCCATACACCAATAGATCATATTCGTGGGCGTATATTTTGTTTTACCGCAGCTCAACGCCGTTCCCATCATCATGTTTGTATTGCTTACATCGCCTCCTATATTTATTAATTAAAATAACCATAACTGATTCTTGATAAGTTTACCATTGCTGCATGGGCTTTCTACACTTACTGACAAATCCCAATATAGGTTCGGGTTTTGTCGGATGGAAAATCCTCCTGTTAGGATTTAGATCCTCGTTTCTACCTATTCAAATTCTTAGTACCTGCCTCGCAACTAACCCCATTAATAGACACGATAAAATATCTCAACCCTTCCGAAAATACTCTCCTTCTCCAACCCCACTATAATTCCAATTCAAACCCTTTATAGTATCCATCTCAGCCACAAAATTCAACAACCATGGATCAGGAATCTTCATCGGATATCTCCCAATCATGGCGTTCTCATCCTGCGTCAACAGCCAAGTGAAGACATCATCATTATAATGTCTCAAAGCATGCTGATGTTCCCTATCCCCCTGAACCGCCATATTCAACACATCCTTCTCAATAAAGATCTCGAAATACCAATTCCCTAATGTGTTCCAATATTTTCCAACATATTGCTCTAAAGGTTTCGGGGTCGTTCCCAATTTCCGTTCTTTAGCTAGAAAATCATGCAATTCTTTCCACAACTCTACATTTCTCTTCGCCGTTTTCACAGACAACATCCCAAAATCGTTTTTCTGTGGACTATCAAGCAGGGTTTCAAGAAGTAGACAAGCAATCCAATTCGCGGCGTCGCAATTGCCCATCGTGTTGCTGAGGACTACGATGACAGAATGAGTTTCTGGATGAAGAATTACCCAGTTTTGTGACGCATTGGAATTGCCGCAATGGTATAGTACGAGTGTGGAGTTTGATCCTCGAGCTATGGTTGGCATTGGAGAGATGAGTTTATAGTTTTCGCCTGTCGGTCCAATGGGGTTGGGTAACTGGGCTCGATGCCAACCAAAGCCGTATATTGATCGAACAGGCTTAGATTACTTGTGGCGATATGGCTGCTGAAGATACTCGGTATCTGTTTGAACGGGGAGTCTTTTGTTGCTGTGGTTCCGCTATTGAACTGGTCTTCCGCCGCCTGCAATAAAAAGTCATAGTAGGCCAGAAGATCTTTAACACAACTATTTACTCCCATAGCACCAAACATAATCTTATCATCTCCTACGAATGGTCTTCCAATATCGGTTAGTGATCCATCAGATAACGCCATATAACCTTCCGCTACGTTATTTCCGCTCTCTGGACGAACAACAGTTGTGTTTTTCATACCAAGAGGCTCAAAGAGATTCTTGGTTAGAAAACTTCCAAGCGACAATCCGCTGACCTTTTCAACCACGGCGGCAAGTATAGCGTAATTCCAATTATTGTATTGAAACTTTTCGCGGATCCCAGCCGTCACCGGTAATGTGGAGAACAACGGCAGCGTTTGATCTTTATCAAGGTATAATTTTCCAAAGTCCTGCATCCAGAGTGAATTGTACTGCGAGATTCCCGCGCGATGCGTCAACAAATCACACACAGTTGTATCATTTTCCACCATAGCATTGTGGTGTTTAAAATCGGGAAGGATGCTCTTGATAGTACTATCCCAGTTTAAAGGGCCGTCTTCCTCTACGAGAATACCTATAGCGGACGCTGTCATCGCTTTTGTGAGCGAAAATAAAGAGACTATAGTTTCTTCATTCATAGGGAGTTTATGCTCAATATCTCGGAATCCATGTCCGGATGTGTGGATGATTTTTTACCATGGTGCAGCACACCGACGGCCGCTCCAGCAGTCCCGCTACTGGAAAGGATTTCAGAAATCAGAGGAGCAGTAGCTTCGAGTTTTTCAATAATCGCTTCCATAGCCGCGAGACAGATAGTATTGGATGTGTTCTGTTGATTGGGATCCAATCCACTCGACTTCTAAGGAGCGGTTCTTAGAATATAAGTCAAGATATGCTGAGAAGAAAATATTATGGTGTATAAATGCCCAGCCGCGCCTTGGCCATTGTGAAATATACCTTGAGGGGTATCCTTTTAAATTACTGGGAAGGTAAGGCATAATTTCAAATTTAGTTGGGTTGATATTTGACTAACCCTCAAAAGGTGGGTTGGGTGGAGGGTAGGTTAGGCGTGTAGGTTAGGCGTAAAATATGCGCAGGCGACTGTTTATTGGCAACAATGATAATAATCAGAAAGAAATTATCAAAAAAAACTTTCTCTTTTTCATTCCCAGTCTTTATTTATAATTGTCATAAAAGATTTGAGACGCGCAACAAAACAAAACTTTCCATGTTGGGAATGCTTGGATGGAAATATGAAATGTGAAATTTGGAGATCGGAGGAAGGATGGGAAGCCGTTCATGGGAGGGACTGCGGGAATTTGGGTAGTGAAACCATTTGTCGGATAAATCGTGTAACTAACTTTGGATCCAGCCGCCCGTTCTCCTTCTCCTTTCACTCATATCAATTACTGCGTCTCCGCATCGTATCTTCAGATACACCAACAACTTACCATCCCCATCCCCATCTAAGCCTCACCCGCATCATTCCCCATCTCCTTCACTTTCTTCTCACAAAAATCCTTCAACCCCACCGAATGATCCCCAAACCTCCTCACCAACACATCCCCAACCTTCCACCTCACCACCGGCCCCAACAACGCCCCAAACGTCTCCCAGCACACGTGCTCCGTAGCCATGAACTCATTTCCCGACTCCGACTTCATAGCAATGGGCTTGAATTCCATGACCCTCTCGCTCCACATTGACCACTCTGGGTAACTTTTGCCTTTCCATGCAATACGTAATACATTTTGCGGGTTAGAGTCAGAGCTCGAGTTTTGATCCGGGTTGGTGTTTTCTGAGCGGGAGAATTGGTCTAGTGTGGTGACCTGTACGAATTGATATCTATCGAGTTTTGAGCCAGGAACAAGCCCATCTCCAGCCATGTGGACGGATTCTTTGAGGATGCTTGAGGGGTAGAGATGCTTGCAGGTGTGGGGGCTGTTGGGAGGGCAAGCGCAAATGGGGGCAAGGCCATTCGAGGACGCAAGGGTGTGAGTCTGGTCGATAGCGGCGTTTGGTGTAAAAGGGTTCCAAAGTGGCCACTGTGGGTATTTAGTAAGCTAGACTACTGTTTGTTTAATCTTGATATTTAATTAAGAATTGAAATTGGCTGAGGTGCGAATCGTATTCTGGAGGCCCTTCTACATAAGCACCCTTGGCGCATGGTAGATCCAAAAGTATACTTAGGATATTTTACTATGATTCCACAATGAACCACAAGCACAAGAAATCTCCACACAAAATCCAAATAGAATAAATTAAAACCTACACTTTCCGTATCCCTCACCACGTTCAAACAAATATCGGCCGGTGCATTAATAATAACTTTTGTAAGAACACTAAATGAAAGCCTATTCACATCATAGGAAGGTGTAGGTATAGGATCGACGAGCGCGGCGGTGACGGTATTTGATGCGGGGATTGAGATGGCGGTTGCTTCATATTCTGTTTCTGGATGCATGATTTAGGATAAGGCGAGAGGAGTGATGCTTGAACGAATTGATTGGTGCGAACGAGAGAAATGGTGTTCAGAGAATGATAAGATCCCGCGTTGATATAGGTATGAATAATATGGAGAGGAATTCCTTCAAACAAAAGATCAATAATCGGGAAAAGTAATTCCAAATATAAACAATTTCCGCGCCGCATGAAATCTTGCAATCCAATGGTTACAATCCAAAGGGCTCCCCCATAGGTCAATTTTACGCCAAGTCACGTGTATAAATATAAACAGACGATAGATCAAACCTGTATGGGCCGGTTCGATTCCATGTCCAACATAAATATGTTTCAGATGTACACAAATTCAGTTCAGGAATGGATGGCGGAAATATCGTTTAAGCCCATGTGGTTTATTTAGATATGCTAATGATATTATCCATCTCCCGGTGAGGTGAAGTTACCGCATTATCAGGGTTCCTCCGAGATGAGATTCGAAGGTACCTATCTGGTAAACCACCAGCGGGTGCAATAAATCTACCACTATGACAGAATCCAACTCCAAACAACTTCTTAAATATTAGTTTATCCACACTCATATTTTTGTACTGTATCATAATATTCAAGCAATGATAGACATAATTACAGTATCGCACCCACTAGTGAACAAAACAAAAACACTTCAAACATACTTCCTGATTGAATCAATTGGAATGAGGTTCTATTATTTTAATCGTAGTACACGCAGGTAAGAATGTGGAGATTTGTCCAAATCAGTAAAATCAAATATCTATAAGAATTTCCCTTTCTATCCCTGTTATATGTTCATGAAGTCATTATCTTAATACACTCCAACCTATCCATATATTAGTAGAGCTATCCAATTCCTCGCTCCAAAGATGGATAGTTGGATTCCCTTAAAGAAGGCCACTAGAATCCCCTGCTGTACTACCGAAGAAAGGTCGAACTGGTAGGAAATTTTCACAAAATTTAAAGACACCTTATATAACCACACCCGAACGTATTTGTGTTTTCAAGTAAACCACTCCCCTTCACCAAATACTCCACTATTCCCCTGGTTTCCCTCCCTGTTGCCATTCATATTTCCGGTCCTGCTCCCTTGCGTTCCTACCCCATTTAATCCATAATAGTCGAGATTACCATTCGAATTTACATTCGTATTACCTCCCACAGAGCCCATATTAGCCATCGCGTCCACGTTCGCATCAGTAGGAGGTCCACACCAGTTGTCGAATCCTAGGACAAGACTAGCTTGATCACGGAGCCACCAGTCCTGGCTTTGTACTAAAGCTTCCACACCACCGAACATGTTGGAGGGATAAACTTGGCGAGGTAATGTTGAAGGGGAGGCGGAGGTAGGCTGTTCGCGTGATTGTTGGCGACTGTGATTTTGATTGCGCGGGAGATCTTGACTGAATGGGGGAGGTTTGCTGTACAGAGCTGTGGGGTAGGCTGGACCGCTGGTGGGAGCCATTTGTAAGGAGGTGGATGCAGAAGTGTTACTCCGTGGTGGGTATGAATCTGTAAATATGGCGGATTGTGGGGAAGCGAGAGGTGTTATGTTCGAGTTTTTGGGAATGGTTAAGGATTTGGCATCTGAATAACTATAGATGCTTTGCTGTAAATGTGAGTGGTTGTCTGACATAACTGGATCTTGAAAATTTATTGGGGATGTGGCATTCGTCTCTGCTTTGGGAGAGGGCACATCAGCAGTACTGAAGAAGCCGAATTTGGCGTCAGTTCTAGAGAGTGCGGTTGCAGCTTCCGGTGGGAGTTCGATATTCCATTTTCTGGCTAAAACACTCAGAATGCTTAGTGTTCTCCTTGCACAAAGCCAATCTTCCGCAATTTCTTCAAGGTGTTTAACGCCATGTATAATATCTCGTTTTGCGGTCTTCTCGGGAAGATTCAGTAAATGAATTGTACATGCGGAATGTACGATATAAACTGCGATATTGCAAATCTGGCGGAGGCCATAAATACGTTTGTATAATCGCATGATTTTTGAAATCTGGCCAGCCGCTTGTGTACAAAGTTTCCGAGGCGAAACGTGATTAGGTAAAGGCGAAGTGCTTGGATTGTATTTGAGAAAAGGTCGAAATAGATGGATATACAAAAGATGAAAGAACATACTATCCATCCATATAAGTAGATATCAGATGGCGGGACGTTGGGAGACTTACTGCATAAGAAGAACATTTGGTAGCTGCCCCTCTTTAGGTTCAAATTCCTTAGGCAAATCCCTTTTCCAGGCTTCAAGCCTTGTTTGTAATTCACCCAGCTTTTTCAGTTCTTGAGATCTTCCAAAACCTCTCCCCAAATGTTGTGGATGATAGAAGAAAATAAGAAGATCGCTGCTGATTTCACAGAGACTTGAGATCTGCAATGCAACAGCGCGCGTCCGTGCCGGTTGAGAATGTAGCTGGCTGACCCCGTTGTCAGTATAAGGAGACCAAATGTCCGAGTCTTCGTCGGGGAAAACATCATATTTCGGAACTGTGATATTGGACACTGGAAGTTGAGGCAATCGACCGAGGTAATTGGACCAGCATTTATCAAAGAGAAAGCAACCCCAAAATGTGACTCTTCGTGCGTCAATTTCTTTCTCGTCGATAGTTGAGTCTTTCATGGTATTCCTTGCATGGGTATTATTGAGCCCGGAATCTAAGTTTAACCCCATATCCTGAGCCATTCGGAAGGCCATGCCGCTATATACCCATCCTTTACCTTCTCGTCCTGCCCCAGCCTCACGGACTGACATCAGACTTTGGACAAAATTAGCAAATTTGGTGTGGCTATGGGATCGAGAGATTTACCATAGTGCTTGTATCGTGGTCAACCGCGGTTTTTCGTACTCATCATTATCAACAATCAAGCGCTTGGCCTCGGCAAAGAACGCATCTCCTTTCGTTGTCGGGTCATGGGGATCCGCACACCCTCTTGGATTATCCGTGAAATGGCATCCTAGGGCAAGCATAGCATTAACCTGGAATGGTGAGAAATATGTTTAAATATACGAGGATGGAGCCACTTACCAATAGAGACGAGCAGAACATAGTCCTTTTAGGATTTCCGGGAGGTTTACCTAACAGGAAATCCTGATAGAACAATTTCTTCGATAATGTCGTGAAGTATGGGTAATGCCAAGTGAAATACATATTTATCAAGTGAACAATGAGTTCTGTATCATTTGTCACCGCTGTCCAACTTAGCAATGGCTCGTCCTGTTGCTGAGTTATCTCCAACCCCGTGTAACCTTCCTCAACCTCGGTTGGGTCCAAGTATATTAAGTTCGATGTTCCTCCTAGAAATCTTACAGAACCATTCTCGAGCCTCAATTCTCCCATTTTACCGGACAATTCCGTTTCAAATGTCGGGAGACTTGATGTCGTATATGCGTTGTCGTCAGAGTCCTCATCTCCATCCTGAAGCCCTTGTTCCTGTTTTAATATTCCATCTGCGACATCATCCAAGCTCTCACAAGTGCGGATTTCGCGGATCAGATTTGGGATATCCTCCTCAGCCGAATTTAAAATTGCCTGAATTAAAATTTGTAAAGTAGCAGTCCGTGTTTTTTGACTATCGAGCTTGTCCTTGTAGACACCCTTCCTCCTATGATCAGACAATGGATCGTATACACATTCTGCCATAAGAATCTGTCAGTGCCAACCAACCAATACAAGTCAATCAATTATATCACTCATACCAGTTCCATATACACTTGAACATGCCGCGCAACTCGGGGATTGGCCGTCGCATTTCGACTTTCGTTTTCTGCAAGCGACACTGTAGGAGACAAAATGTAAGAGTTAGTTGCTGTTTATTGAGAATGCTTAACAAAGATTCTCAATAAGAATTTGGTCGGACATCAGGCAAGTCACACTCAAAAGACTGGGCTGTACTCACCATGCCGTACTCACACATCTTCTCTTACTTGAGACACCATCGCGACCACTCTTTGGCTTTTTCTTTGGTGCAGGACTCTCTTCGAACTCCTTGGTAGTATCTCGTATGTCTGCCATTCGGAACAGGGACAGGGAGGAGAAAGGGAACCGTCGGCTATTGAATGCTTATCGTAAAGTTATGATACCACCTGCCCCACCAAATATGATGCTTATCTTGAACTTCCAAAGTCCCGTAGATTTGTGGATGTAGATACCGTACAGTACAGTAGTATTCAATTGCGACCAGAATCTTTCCTTTTAGAGGGGTATGAAGGTTGTATTGGGCGGGGCCTAAACAGTTGGTTGTAGGGCCTAGAACGATTTTGCTAATGTGCTAACGTGCTAACGTGCTAACGTGCTACTGTTGAGTTTCGAATGTTCTCGGTCGTCGGTTGAATCAATCTTTCTTGTTTAATATATCGGATAAGATTTTCAAACCAGATGAAGGAATGATTTGATAAAGTAAGTACAGTAAGATATTGGAATATATACACTGAAATTTGGAACCTATATACCGGCTTTCTTCCTATTTAATTAATTCCGATAAATTCTTCTTAATACACTCCGTATACCTACTACCTAATGATAAGGATGCATACGGTATATATAGGTTCCTTTTCAGACCTCATAAATTACAAATCCTTTTTTGAAATTCGAAACTCCTTCTGGTTAGGTTAGGTTATGTTATGTTATATATATACGCCTAAAAGCTCTCTCGAATTTTCTTTTCCGTTCCTCATTTGTATAAAATGATGTATTCTTATGAGGGAGAAATATAAGTACTCGTACTGTAGACAGACACATCCAGATTATTGGAGGAAGGATTGAATAATGGAAGTGGGATAAAAGGGAAAGCCGAATTGAATTGACATGATTTGATTTGATTTAATTTGAGATCTAAAAATGAAAAAATCTACCAGTACTTGTCCTATTCAGGAAAGGAATTGCTGATATTTTTTTAAATTACCTATAAATTGCATGTGATTGGTTAGCGGAAACCGGTAAGTAATGGTAGGTGATTATAAGAATTTCTTGACGAAGCACCAAAGTATTTGTATAAAATCAGTACTCGTTATGCTCATAAGTTTGTCCTCTTTGTATCATACTTATGGGAATGACGAGTATCTCAAAGAAAACAGTGCCGATATCATTTTGCTCAGTATGCAGTTGATGTACCAACAAAACATCTTCAACTAGTCATATTATTATCGTTATCATCTATCAATATCATCATCTATCGTTCCTATCTATGAATAAGGAAAAAACAGGGGTATATAACGCCAATCGACCATGCACCCCTATCATCAAGTATGCAGATATTCACAACCCAACTCAAGTTATTCCACATTACCTCCAAGTGCCTTCTCAGCAGTACACCAGCACCTGCACCTTATCCAGCCGCAAATGTACTCTTCTTCCTCAACTTCTCGCCATATAACCACAGTAATATTGGTCCAGGCCACCCCAACCCAATTGCAATAAAAGCCAGCATACTATTTCCCCATCCATAATCCAGCTTCGCATACAAATACGGCGCAAAAAGCGGGAATCCAAATCCCGCCAGACTCCTGAGAACTGTCGCAGCCCCAACTGCACTCGCCGCATACAATGTATATGAATCCACAATATAAGTCTGAATACATTGGAAGCCCACAACCATGCCCCCTGCAATGAGAGCTGCACCAATATTGGGCCAGATCCAGTGCGTAGTATATTGAGCTGACCAGCCATATATGAAGAGGCCGATGGGCACGAGAAACGCACCGGGAAGCATGAGGGGAACGCGGAATTCCGGTTTTCCGACACCGTTGTTGCGCTTTTTGAGAGATCGGTAAATGATGTCTTGGCAGGGAGCCGAAATTTGTGTGCCCAGGAAAAAGCCTACACCAAGTGAGATGTAATTGAGACCGCCGATGCCGACGCTCTCGTGATAGCGGACGCTCCAGAGGCTGGGGAATGTGGATAGTACGATATATATCAAGCCGTAAAGGAAGGCCATGTAAACGGCTAGCACCTGTACAATGACTTGGGTGCCGAGTAGTTTGAATGGGCGAATGAGGGAAATAGTCAAGGCTTTGCCCAGAGTCCGATCAGGTACGTCCCATTCCGTATGGAGATTCTCGTTGCCCGTTTCCTTGATGAGCCGCGCCTTCCTACGCGCAAGCAACACTGGCGGATATGTTTCTTGAAGATAAAACAATCCCAGGATTTGGATAAGTGCATCCGCAATCGTAGTTGCGTAGAAAACCCACCTCCAAGTTGTATTTGCGGAAATAAAGCCTCCCGCTATAGGTCCAATAGCAGGCCCTAAAAGTGGCGCAAGAGAGTAGATGGAGATAGCTTTGCCACGTTGTTCGGGCGTGAATACATCAGAAAGAACACCGCCACCAATTGCCAATGCTGCTGAACCACCCAGTCCTGCTAGAAATCGAAAACCCATCATTTGACCCTTAGTCTGCGCAAAGCCACAAGCAAGATTGAAGACTAGGTAGAAGAGATTGCTGGTTTGTATGACGATGACACGTCCAAACAATTCGGATAGGGGGCCGAGAAATAAAGGTCCTGGATGTCTGTTAGTATCTATTTATAGAATCCTGATCTCATCTTGTGTAAGGTGTTTGTTTACGTACCAACAGCATATGCCAATACGAATATAGACAGAACCATACTCTGCTGAATCTCAGTCTGGATATTTAATTCCGCACTAATAGCCGCCAAAGCCGGTGCGACCATAGACGACGAGACAGGGCTGATGAAGGTAAAACTAGAAACTACAACACATCGGAGTTAGACTAATGAAGGAAGATCATAAAATATGGTAACACAAAATCATCGACCCCTCCCCCACACAAAAGTCGCATAGATTCAATGTACCAGTGACGTTTATGACATCATACGTACCAACTAAAGTCGCCGCCCACTTCCTTCGTATACTCCAATTTTTTGGATTATCAGGATCGTCAGCGCCCGTCCATGTGACTAAATTCGGATCATTTTGACTCCTGTTACTCTTTGTTTTTGTGACCTGTTTTGCAGCTTCTAGATCCCTGTCTCGATCGACTACAACGCCATCAACGACTTCACGCGAGATGCTGGTAGAAGAACTATGAGTGCTGCCTGCATCGGCATCTTTGTCTTCTATATTGGTCTTCTCATCTTCCTCAACTGGAGACTTTTCATCTTCTTCATCATCGGCTGTTTGAATTTGCGATGCGCCTGTATGCCCGGTATAATATGAGTGATCGTCAAGGTGGTTTCCAGAGAGTACACGATTCATTCCCTGTGGAGAAACGGCCCGTGATACATTGGACTTATGAGTAGCTTGTCGACTTAAAGAATCGGCCATGCTCAAATATTGTGATATTTATACCAGCCAGACTTGTTTGTTGAATACGGCCTGGGTTGTTTCAACCTCTCGATCTGTAATTGTGGAAAATCAATCAAGATGATTGTATACCAACAAGATTGAAGAAAGAGCGAGACGCACGAAAGACTTCTCGAGGAAAGAAAAGTAAAAGTGAGATTATTTAAAGGTCCGGCTAGAATCCTTTCTAGTTAAAAATGACACTTATTTTAGTATATACGACTAAATATACCTAGGGATTGTTCCATAGGTCTAGAAACATCCACTGTAACCCCGCTCCATCAAAATTTTCAATGGAGTTAGGTGTAAACGCCGCCTGCCTTCTGATCTTTGGGCATTCACCCTCACCGCATCCTCCAGAAAGCAGGGAATTCTCCGTTTTAGCTTGAAGGGCCCAAGGTTTCGATTCGTTCGCGGCATAATGAGAGCAATATTTTCTGCTCAACTTAAAGCGGAACTCGGCATCTTGTCTCCATATTGAACTATTCTGCTAAATTCCACACCCCTTCAAAAACATGTATTAGAACTTAGGGCCTTGTCGGCTGACGAACCTCGGTTTACTTGATGTCCGCACGGGTTTCGGCACAGGGTATAACCAATTAAAATCAAGAGATGGAGGCTTTAAGTGGTGAGCAGATTGTTCCGGGAAATACTTCCGACGGTGGCAGTGGTCGCATCATCCATTTATCGGTTCCGATATCGAATATACATCCTTTTACGGAAGCGATATCGCATTTGGTATAATTTTTCAAGGAGGATCCACCAGATCGGTTTATATAAGGCTACGGGAGTATGTACCGGTAGTTCGTAAACAAGCTGACCGATTGTTCGGAAACATGTGCATGCTGTAGAGAAAAATAATGTTTGGAAACGTATTTAATTAGTATATGCACTCTTAACCACTGGTATTGGTAGAATTCATCTCATCTCTCCAACATAATCTTAGATCTCGGACCGGCCCATTTTAATTGAGAAGATCATTCTTATATTTATAACCGCCAGTAAAAAAAAATTGTGTTTTCAATTTGCCTGGCCCTCCACAAATAATAAGGATTTTTGTAATAAAATTTACAGCCGATGTTGGTAAGCTAATCCTAATTTAGGTATTCTGTCACTCAAACTAGTACCCACTTAAAAGCTCGAGCTTCATATTGTCAGAATAGGATTACCTATTTGAAGATAAGTCTGATAAGAGTTTCGTTTCTTATTATTGCTTAAATCATGGCTGAAGACTCCTCCTCCCCTACATCCCTAATACGGGAATTCAAGTTTGATCGTATTCTGAATCAAGGTAAATACACT
>JWJB01010520.1:0-25797 GCA_000812895.1 Rutstroemia sydowiana
CTGGGTTGACTAGTACGATACTTCTTCTTTGGAAACCTCCGTGCTTTTGAGAGGTTTGGTTCACCACAAGCGTTTGCGTTTGGAAGCTGGCAGGTAAATCTAGGCCGCCGCAAGCAGTTGGGGAATCTCCTGGTGGTGTCGTAATTGTAAAGCCCGCTGCATTTTTATGCCAATGGAAGAACCTGTCATCGCATGTTCTCGGTGAGCTCAACTCAGGTTTGAACACAAGTCTGTGATTTTGCATTGGAGGTGGGAGCGGTCGTGAAATTCAACTAGGAAGGTTTCAAACTCGCAGCTGTTTCAAATTTTGATTGTAGAGTGGGCAGATATCATGGTAATCTAGTCGAGTCGATATGTGGATCACACTTTGCAATGGTCTCAGGCAATTTTTGGGTTTTGGAGCCATTTTCACCTCAAAGGGTTTTTAATTTCTCATATATAGCAAGATCTACCTTTAACCCTCAGGCGTTTTTTACTTCATCGCATTTAAGATGTTACTTTTACCTTCAAGGGTTACTTCTGCCTTCAAGGGCCAATTAGATACCTTCAAGGGTTTTCATGGAGAAAAGGAGTGGTGGTAATGGTAGCAATGTAGAGATGAATTGAAACCATTTGACTGAAGCAATGAATCTGTTTACAGTGAAGCGCAGTTTATACTCATGACAAATCACCGACATAATAAACCAACGCCCACCCGTTCGCAAGTATAGCCAATATCCACAAAATTCTACCAAACCAATTGCTCGTACGGTAATCCTTCCTTGCTTCCGACATCCAGTAACCACCGAGCCATGCTCCTCCTGTGTCGTCCTCCATGTACTTGGTTCCAAATATCATCACGGAAGACCTTCTTGCTACCCAGCCATATTGTTGTTGGTAGTGATCCTTTCCATGATAAGACTCGTTGCCCGGGCCTGCCCTTCCTCTGGCTGTCCAAATATGTTATTGATCGTAATACTTTCCTATCGCTGCTTCTCGTTTCCAAGCCCTTCTTCGCAGTCCTTTCCTTTATCAATCCCGACTCGCTGCTCAGTTATGCATGTTCTTTGTCACAGTCCTCTCTGCCAAAATAATCATTCGTCATATTCCTTTCCACTGGTCGCTCCGTATGCAAGGAATCGGAACTGGATGAATGAGTGTTAGCTGATATTGTACAAGTAAAAGGGATTTATGGAGGATCTGTAGCTTGCGATCCTTTCCAGATGTGGCGGAGATTTGGCACATTTACTGCGATCACAAAGTAACTGGGCTCCGTTTCGACGGATCTGCTAAAACTCTGCTGTGGTAGTATCTGAGACAAAGGATATCTTTTGCATTGTTGTTTTACCTCTGGCGAGTGGGATCTCCTGCGCTCTAGATCTAGACTTTTTCTTTATGCGTGGAGGCTCCAAACAGATCTAGATTCATGCCTTTGCTAAGGAAAAGCTCTTCTTTGTAGCAGAGGGGAAGTCTGGTCGGTATTCAATCTCCAATTGATGGAAGAGTGGGTTTTGTTGCGGCGAAAAATGGAACCAGGGAATCCCTTTCAGTGCGCATGTATGCATTTGTAATGGTTCTTCGAAATTTAGGTGTCATATCGAAAGATGGGCAACAATACCATAATAATGGCGATGGCGTTTGACTTCGAGTGTTCTGGTAGGGTTAATGTTACTTGTTGCTGCCAAATGCGACGGCCTTTGGTACTCTTCAAGAGCCGAGGCTGTGGTTCGTTGAAGGAATTGGCCCGTACTGAGGTTGAAAATTCACTCACAACGGTAAGGCTATCGAAAGTTACAATAAACATTTCAATTTGCTCCTACAGACGAAAATCGTTCTTACACGGATATTGCATGAAAGTTCGAAGATTCCTACTGAACCGAACTCCAACGAGAAACAAGACGATGTGGTGAGAGAAAGGTATTTTGACAAGGCTGTGATCAAAGGTAACAAATTTTCACGCAGGCATCGAATACTGGACGAAACTTCCCATACGCGGGAACCAAAGATCGGATGGTATTTCACAACAGGAGCTGCAGACGAAGACTGCTTCGCAACTTCGACACCATATCGATACGGTACAGAATTTCACATGTGACTATTGTGGAAAGAAGGACATCTACAAAAAACGCCATGAAAAGAACTTGCAGCAACATACCAATCCTAAAAATTTCACAACAGAGGAGCCTCTTACCAGGCGCCTTTCTCTGCATAATTGCACTATCTGCGACAGCGAAAGACTTCTCCTACGCAAGAACCAAAGAATGGATAACGACTAAAAGCCATCCTACGTGGGAACCAAAGATCAATTGGAAGCGCGCAGTTCATCGAGCATGCGGAGATGGGAATTTCAATTACAATCCCAACTAGAGGTTTGTATAACTGCCATTCAACTCTTAGCTGACATTTTGCTTGTATCATAGTTTTCCTACATTTTAGCCTCACCACCGATTGCCTCTATTCGTCGTTCTTCCTCACTCATCTGCTTGCGAGTATCGAAATCATAACCAGATTCAACACCGACGTCTTTTGTCTCCACGCGTGCTCCGAATAATAATTGCTTAGCCGTGTCTATGAAGGAACAAATTTCCAAAACCTTTCTACGCAGAACAACAAACACACCGTTGAAAGATAGAAAACTAACGCCTACCTCCCAACTACCCTTATGGGTATCCAAATCCAAATCGAAATCAATACCGCCGTCCTTTCTTTTCGCACGCTTTCAGTTACTCACCCTGTTGCCCACACGATATCGAAACTGGAAGGTTTGTTGGAAATGGATCATATTGCTACTGCTATGGTTGTTATCATATCTTTTTACTATTTCGTAAACTAATTTTCCAAAATGCTAGACTTCCAGAAGAAACCCTCCTCTCCGCTATGACCCTCCGGTAGAATCCAAAACATAATACTAGTCTCCTCTCGGACAGCTTAGCGGTGTAGAAACAAACGGCCTGAATTCCACACTATTCGCAGAACCCGAGGCGGCAGATACTGTACAACCTGGAGATCAGTTTTCATTGCGGCTGGTGGAACGTGGAGATATAGCGTGATGGTATCCGAAGCTGTGACCTATCGGTCGGCCACCAGATATGCAGGTTACATCTGCGGATGTTCACAATGCAACAAGATTAATTTGAAGCCATTGCTACAACCAAGCGTCATGTATTTGGAGGTTAGATAGTCCCGAATTACAATAGGTCAATGATTGGTACAGCCTCCGAGGATACATCCAATTTAGGCAATTTTTTGGATTTTTAATCTCAAAGGGTCTTTTACTTTTACCCTAAAGGGGGTTTTTCTACTTTGTCATATGTAACTTTTGCCGTCAAGGGCTTACTACCTACCACCTTTAAGGGTTTACTACCTTCAAGGGATTCTATGGGGAAGATGGTGGTGAACATTGGGGGTGAAATAGAAGTAGAAATTTGAATTTTTATACCTATTACTTGATGCTATTCATGAGGCTGAATGTTTTCCATCGCAGATATCACTGTCAAAAGAGGAATTGGATGGAACAATGCTAGATTGTAACTAGCTAAAGAGCTCTAAAAAGCCATAGGCCTTGTAGGAAAGTATCCCTCGATCATAAACATCCCTTGAAGGAAGAATCATATCCCTTGAAGGAAAAATCATCAATATCCCTTGAGGGCTCATCAATATCCCTTGAGGGATTACCAACATCCCTTGAAGGATTAATTACCAATATCTCTGGAAGGAGTGATTTGCCATTGTCCATGAACTCCCATCCATCCAAACACCCCGTGTATTCCTCCCCTCCCCATCCTCTTACCCACCTCTAGATGTACCAGAACCACCCAAACCACCCTATGTCTTGAATTCTGGTGCATTCCTATCCATCTCACTTCTATTGGGCCAACCATCAGGAATCCATTCCCGATAGTAAAAGAGATGGTAGTTTCCTGGCTCCTCTATACTCCAACGAGACAAGGTTGCCTTAACCTGCTCGGAGAATCTTCCAATATTCGCAGGTGTTAACTCGTAACCACCTTTGTCGTAAACACGAATGTAATCTCCACCTGCATTGTTCTTGATGATACCAATGAGTTGGTATTTTGGCCTCTGTGCTGTGAATTCCCAAACGCCATCCACCTTTGCAGCCTCCGGTAGGACCAGTTCTAATGTCCGCAATTCGGAAATGGGTGTGCTCTTGCCTTCGACTGTTGTGTAAGGAAGGTGGAGGAATTTTGGTCGCAGACTCAAGAACTTGTAGGTGATTGAGTCGAAGCTCTGTCTGCGAAATCTAGACTTGATCTGATCAGAGAGTGAAGTCTCACTGGTGTATCTCTGTTTCACCATAGTCTTCAATGGCGTCTCCTGGGTTCCGATTGACTTGAATTGCCATGAATTGATGCTGGCGTCTGCTGTAAAAAACATATCGTTCGAAAACAATTGGAATTGCGGGTTGTCGTAGAGCAAGTCTCGCAGATCTGGATGATTGAATAGAACTTCGAAGGAAGGTAAATTGGAGTTCGAATTCAATTTGAGGGATTCTAGAATTGATCGTTTAATCTTCCAATCGATCTCCTCTTTAAACCCTAAGTTTCTATTGGCAGATTTCAGGAATAACTGCTCTGCATCTGTTGGAACTGATGATTTAATTGAAAAGCCGAAGCTAATCAACATCCTAAGAATCACTAGAAGTGCATCAATCCCTCGGGAATTGATTGATACCATCTCTTCTGCGGTTTTGGAATCTAACCATACCCCAGGAATTGGTCGAATTGCCCGTAAGAGAGTTAGGTATTGGTATGGAAGAGTGGCTAGCTCTGTCAAATCCATCTTGAAGTAAATGTGGATGTGAGTTGAGTGTGAATATGGATGTGGATGTGGATTTGGATGTGAATTTGGAGATGAACGAGGCTATGGATTTAGTGTAAGTACTAAAAATCTGGTACCTGAGCTAAGAAAGTTAGTCAGGTACTTGGGCCGGGTACCTGAATTAGTAGGAGGGGTAGCTTGAGCATTGACCAAGCGGGGGTTATTGGTGTACCAGCACAATTAATTTAGGGACTTAGAAGTTCTTTCGTTTGCTTTCCAGAATCATTTATCGGCGCTCCGGCAATCAGTGCCAACAACTCGACAAAGAATAATCACCACTGGACCTTACAAAGAAAGCTGGGTGACAATGGCGATGCTGCTGTGTCTACTAGGGCCTTCTCTGTGATAAATTTCTTGAGTCTCAAATACACAGGATACGACCAACCTCGCCATGCCCATCCTCGATTTATGATCACTATACAGGTAGCACGTTGAGATGGGAATATAGATAATCATGCCCTACTCTCTTAACCCCGTTTTCCAGAATCATCTCTAAGACTTACACTTCACAATAGTCACCTTCCTCCTTCGAATTAACACGCCAAGCCTTCGAGTAGACAAAGATAATCACTTCCCACCTTCGAATTGACAATCAACTATCTGCGAAGATATTTCGATAACTCACAAACTCTGTTTACCCAAATGGCCTCTTGACAACCCATCTAGAAGAGAAACCTCACTCGTTCGAATGTCATTGCTCAGCAGCAACGATAAGAAGCCTCCTTCTTTGAACCGCCATCCCAGAACGATAGCTTTCTTCCGAAGAATGAACCTACTATACGATAATACTTCCATACAATAACCCCCCCCTAGCATATGCAACCCGCTAGCTCCAGCACATCACAATGACTTGCCTATTGCAAGTTACTTCCTTCGAACCACGACGATACCCTAGGACGAAACCCGCTCTTCTGCGCCGAAGATTTCCGAATAGCGGCAGCCCAGCAACCTTCAGATAATGCAGTAGCAACTTACCCGATTAAATATCCCACTGTCCCTTTTCTACAGTTACAAGTTCTAGTTTTCGGAATATCCTGCAACGATCTCTAATATTAAATAATCGAACCCATATTTATGTGCGCCGCAAGCTTGCCTCCGAATTCTCCTCATTCGAGTCGCTCACCACAAGCTTGCAACTATCGATGATATCTTGTCTCATTGGCATAACAATACCGCAGAATTTGACGTGGCAAAATCCTTTCTGCCAATACAGCGGGCTTTCCATCGGAGACAGGATATGACTTAACAACTCAAAATTGCCTGCGATACCGCCAGCAGCGGTTGTAGCGACCGGAATGTCTCACAACAACAACAGGGCTAACTCCCTCATGGTTTGATAAAGGCAATTATGGTGACTAACAACTGGGTTGACTAGTACGATACTTGCTTCGCTTTTTGACAAACACATTTAGGTCCCGGAGTAGATACAATACCAACAATATGGCTATTTCAACTGCAAGCCCTTCATAGTACTAGGAGATATATAAGGGCTTTGTCTAATGCTTCAGCATGTTCTTCGCCTCTTCCACCACCCGTCTTTTCTATACCCGTTCGTTCCCACCGGTCTCGCCATAATTTATCCGCATTCCATCTCCACCGTTATACCTTATTACTTATTACTTGGTATGCGGTCAATCTGGTCTTAAGTCCTTATTGTTGTCACCCTAATTATTAACATTGCAGACTTTGACTTCTTGGAATATCTCCTTGGTCAGTACAACTCATTGTGGTGGTTTATCCAGAAATTAACCAAGGTGGTTCCTTTGGGCGGCATGATGCCGGTGCAGCTACTCCTGCATTTGAATGGGATATGTATCTATCTCTTAGCAGTATTTAGGAGAACAAATATAATATACTACCATTTGCTCTTGTAGAAAGAGCTGGGAATACACAGTACACAATGACACCAAGGACTCTAGATATAATAAAAGGATCCACAGCCAAACATTTGTAGCGTAACTCACTGGTGCTCATCCAATTCATCAAATAAACTTATCCCTTTCGAGTTAGTGTCAAATTTTCCCACGTTCGCTAAATTTTGATATCACCGTCGCGCCACAAGCTTTTAGATCTTTCTTTTTCCTCTCCATGCCTCTTCAAAAAATTATTCCCATCAAAGAACAACTCAAAATACGAAAAACAATCACGTCAAAAAACCTTTCTCTGAGCCATGAGCTCATACATATCAGTCAAAGAGCGGCTTCGGCAGCTGGTGGTGGTCTCTGGCCTCTCCCCACAGAGCCCCATCTCAGATGTAGCATTCGAGCGCTTCTATGAGAGGTGTCTCAAAGAATTAGAAGAAGATGACGAGGAGTGGTCATCCCATTCTCAAGATGTCCGAGCTTATATCCTCGATGAGTATGTTTGGCAGAACTTACGTATGTTCACTTCAAGTTCTATACTTTTGAAAACTTCAACTGACTTTTTATAGTCCCCCTTGTGGGTGAGCTAGTCGGGGAAGATGATTATCTCATTAACCCAGACTACCCGTTTCCAGGAGTCGCTCCATCCGAGCGCACTGAGAGACACACCAGACAAGATGCCCAGAGGGCAATAGAATTGCGCGATGCCATGTGCCGGAGAGCTGGAGGTTCTGTGCGGCCTCAACCTCCTGCCCAAGAAAGCTCGCAGATACCTCGAATGCAAGAGCAAATCAGAACTCTTCAGCTAGCACAAATAGATCTAGCACGAGAGAACGCGCGCCTAGCGCAAGAAATTGCTGAGCTGAGGGCGGCCCAAGCCCCCAAAGTACCATTTTCATTCAGGAAGTGAAATAGATAAGAATACACCAGAGCCAAAGGCACCGCAGCTCAGTGTTAGTGGTTCTGCCACACCTAGATTTAGTGGGGAGGATGCGAAGGATATAGGGGAGGTGGATGGGTAGATGAGATTATATACCCAATGGCAATTCTTCCTGCAAAGGATGTTGATACTTTTCTCTTTCAAGAGCTTCTCTCTCTCAAGAGCTTACCCCTTTCAAGGGCATTTCCCTCTTTCAAGAGCTTTTCCTCTTTCAAGAGCTTTCTCTCTTTCAAGAGCTTACCCCTTTCAAGGGCTTACTCCTTTTAAGGATTTTTAGCTAGTTAGAATTCAATTTTCTCGTCTTCATCAATTTTTCATCGTGATATTCAGAATTCAAGTACTCAATGTCCAACCCCCCTTACTTAATAAATCGATTGTTTTATTCTCAGCCTTTGAGATAAAAGCAGTTTATTGTCTAGATTTGGTTGAATTAGTATAACTGATAAGTTTGAATGTTCAACTCTTACTCAGTAAATCAAATCTTTTAAACATACCCTTTGAGATAGAAACAGTTTATTGTCCAAATTCGATTGAATCAATGTAATTGATAAACCTCATTGTTCAGTTCCAACTCAGTAAATGAAGTTATGAAGTTCACGATGCCCACTCGTGAGCAAAGTTAGCGAGGCCCACGATTAACAGAAATTACCCCACATCCCCAACCAATTTCATCCAAATCCATCTCTTCCCATCTTACTCAAAATCTCACATCTCAATTCTCAATTCCCAAACAAAAAATTCACCATCATCAGCATCATCATCACAAAGATGCCAAAACGTCCGTCAACAAGAGACATTGGCCCTCCCAGCAAACGAGTTAATTCTCAAGCAGAAAGAGCCATAAATTGGTCACACGCAGATGAAGTTCTACTTCAAAAGACCAATGATGGAGAAGAAATTCTTTGGAGAAGATGTTTAGATATTCACAACATCACTCCATTAGAGATATTCCCAGAGATAGAAACCGTCGACATTTCCTTGAATCAAGATATTGTCGACAATGGTATTTCTATCACCAATTCGAATTGGAGCCGCCCATTCTGCCTCGAGCTTGCAAAGCTAATGGCGTGCCCCATATTCCAAGACAATCTTCCACTGTTTCGCCATGCCATTGGCCTAGCCCTATGGTACAGATTAGGCACTCATGGAGGAAGAGAAAAACCAAGAAGATTTAGGTCATCGTCGAAGAAGTCGGAGTTCCTCACAAGCCTCGAGTCCAACTGGGACTTATCTCCCGAACAACGACTCGACATCCAACAAATACTCGACGATACCTTCGACGACGACGACCTCACAAAAGACGCGCAATTCCTAACGTACATCAAGGAAGCTGTGCGAAGATTCAAAGCTCCACGGCAGATACAATATGGCATTGCCATGAGAGATTTGGAAGCAATTCGAGATGCTTGGGACGAGTATGTTCAGGACCGTCAAACTGAACGACCAACCCCCAGATTAATGACGGTCAACCAATACGTCAAGATGTACACCGAGAGTTCGAACCGGACTGCTACTCTCCATCGAACCTCTCAGCTTACTCGAGGCGAGATTTTAGAACAGAAGAAGGCTGCGATATTACAGCAGCGTAGCTTGGCTAGGGAGGATACACCAGAACAACTATCCGAAGAGTCTGCAGACTCTCCTCCACCTAGGCCCGCTACCTCTCAGCCTTCTAGAGCATCACCTCATATTCCCAATAGATCTAGTCGGCCGCGGGCTACTAGATTACAACAAAATATTGAGGTGGATGTGCCAGATCCAACTTTATCCAACTTTCAGGTCGTCGTACCAAGAAGAAATTCTGCGGCACGTCAATCCGCAGATGGAGAAGTTCAGAATCAGCCGGACTTACCTCGACGCCGAACACAACCGGTAGAAGATGATGGCGAGCAGATCGATACCGAAAGTCCTCCATCTCCGAGGGGACTCTTCGAATACCATCGTAGATCTTCCGCCCCGGAGCCGGAGTCTGTCCGTCCAAAGATTGAGCGTGAATCTAGATCTCCCGTTGAGAGTACACCCAATTCACGCCTGGGTTCTCCTGAGATTAAGAACGAAGACGGGGAACCTGTACCTCGGTCTCTTGTGGACTAAGCCAACCTCGTCCCTCCTTCCTTCCTTTCTTTCGCTCTTTTGTGGAGGAAGATTTGGGTTCGCGCTTTTCGACTTACGACTTTCAAGTCTAATGCTCACAAGCAATTTACACCTTTCAAGGTAATGTATCTAGCTTTTCTTTTGACTCCCGAAGTCATTTATGCTCCCAAGCACCTTATACCTTTCAAGGTGATGTAACTTTTCTCTATTTCACGAGATTTTGTACCATTAGTTAATTTACAACTTCTCGACTCATAACAATCCAATACATCCGTTTTATGTGAGACACATTCTTCCCTTAAGGGACCATTGTAAATTATTGCTCTAAAGGGCTACTTTTGTCCATAAGGAATGATTGTATATTATTGCTCTAAAGAGCTACTCTTTTCCATAAGGAATGATTGTATATTATTGCTCTAAAGAGCTACTCTTTTCCATAAGGAATGATTGTATATTATTGCTCTCAAGAGCTCTTTGACTACCTCAAGGTATTTTAGTTTAATTCATAACGTCATGACTCAGACTCATTTAACGCATCCTTTCCATGTGAGACTTGTGATACAGTAATGCAATTTCTACATACTACTTCAGACTGATCAGGACCACCGATCAATTTTAATGGTACATCTAAATTTGGTGAGGGTTAATTGTTTCAGATTAGATGATGAGATGAGATGAAATGATTCCTTTTCCCTGGGAGAGATATTGTGATTGTTTTATTGATTGTGATTTTGAGAGATATTGATGTGGATTTATTGATTAGGATGCTGTGAAATATTCTGATGAAAGTATTGTATGAAATGATGTGGTACATTCTGGCGGGATGAGACAGGTGGATGAAATGAGATGAGATGAGATGTACAGTATATTGTGCGAGATGCTGTGATATATTCTGGCTGGTATATTGATTGAGATGCTGTGATGCATTCTGGCAGATATATTGTATAAGTTTTCATTTGAAGGATGATGATACTTTTCTTTCACTCTCTTGAGAGTTTATTCATCTCAAGGATTTTTAGCTACTGTACTTAGAGCTCAATCTTCTCACCTCCAATTATTTCATGACGGTGATGCAAGATAATTACCTGGTATTGGATTGGTAGTGATCACGCAATGTGCATTCTGTGGTGTAGCAAAGTACTTTGTAACATTGTGATTTCTATGTAGACTAACTATTCCCAAGGACGATGCAAGATCTAGTTCCTATCCCCACCCAGTATCACCCATTGCGAGGTATAGTAGCTATCGAAATCTAGTCCTGCTTTGGTAGACCGAGACTTGGAACGTTGTTTGAATTTACCCTTGTGCCTTGCGGGCATTGAACGTGTGTCAGGTTGTTAGCCTCTCGCAGATCGTGATGGGAAACGAGAAGGCATTTGGTATTTATGTTTTCTATCTGGAAGGGTTTCGATTTGACTCTTTCAACTTGCCAGAACTATCTTGTGGGTAGAGGAAATATAGGCGGTAAATGCGCAATGGACATCTTGAGTATTCCTTCGGCAGGGTGTCTTTCGGAGTGGAGATGGGAAATGGTAGTATTCGTTGATCTTAAGTGTTCGCTAGGGGTTTGAACAAAGTTAGCATATGAACCAAAGATTACAAGGGAAATATCAAATAATGGAAATGCCGCATTTCCAACCAGTCTTTGTACCATTATTAACGGCGGCGGCCCTAATTGTTCTCGTTGTAGTCGATTGGCGGATTGAATGATATCGCTACCGGGGCGTTCAAAGCATGTTGCATGAGTTATCGTCAAGTGTAGTTCGAAGGAATACATCGTAACACGCCGATTCGAGCAGGTTTGTTTGAAGGCGGTCTAGTCGAAAGTCAGCATCGCAGAATGACAGTTTGTATCGAGGGGGAATTAAGCACCCTGGCAGTTCATGGGAAGATTCTACAAGAGACGAAGCTTCGAGATTATGGTGGACTGGCGGTAGATAGATGGATTGGGAGATGTTACTACAAGTAATGATACGAAGAAATGATTATCGTAGGGAAATGACAAGTCAGTGCCGGTAAGGCTGAAATCAATTTTGTAAGTTTCAAAGTTCATTGTACTAATATTGCGGGTAGAGTACTGGGATACCCCACTTGGTCAATGCTCAAGCTACAGCCCTGCAGCCAATTCAGGTACCCGGGGTACTAAGTGCGGGTCAAAGCAGGAGACTTAGTTAGCTCAGGTACCACTATCACACCAACTTCTTCTACGTCTGAACATCCACATCCACATACACCAAAGCTCAAAGGTATGGAAGAGAATCTAACCAATCTTCCCAACAAAAAAATCCAGCCACAATGGTACAAAGGGTATTAAACCCTCTTCAAGAATCCGACCAATCTCCCCAACAATTGAAACACCACCCAAAGATATAGAGGCTTCTCGATTCCTCTACAAGCGTCCAACCAAAGCAGCACAGCCAAAATACGATGGGAAGCGCATTGCAGACTAATTGAATACTAGTGATACAGAACAAAGTTTCATGCATACACCCAGCTAGCAATAGTAGCTTCTGCGGAGTCTGTCATTGCGCGCCCATCAGGTTTTCAATATTCCTTTGAAATGAATGAGCTTCACTCGCACAAACTCCAATATATGCACCAGTCTATCTGCGGTGATCTGGATGTCTTTCTCAAATTTCACTAATATCTTGACTCTATGGTACTTTATGGAAACAGATTACTCGTGGCGATTCAACAACTTCGAAAAGAATATTATCTACGCCAAAACCCTTACACAGCTTGATTCCCTCATGGTGGTATTATTTTCTTCGTTTCCTGCTGCGGTAACTAATTTTTAATCTATCTGCAGAAATGATACGCCCACAGCTACCACCTCCTCCTACCGGCTATCAAAGCATGTTCTCTCAGCATGGATTCCACCAACAAGCCTTTCAGCAGTCTCCTCGTTATAAACATCGAACCACGCCGTACCTCCCTGAACTTTTCAGCAGCTTTCCAGTACCGTTGCATCGGTCGGGCCATATACATTTGACGTCGAATCCGCACAGGAGGAAACTCTACCCAGACGTAGCTGTGCCTCCTAGCCACTTCCAAGCAACATTGGCCAGGTCGCTACGTATCACCTACATGATGTCGTCCTCCTGTATCACCCAATGGTCCTTCTCCTTCGATATTAGCGGTAGGAACACTCCATATATCCAAAGACGTGGTCAGATTATTACAACAAGAAGCCAGTCTGAAACGGTAGGAGCATGTTGAACACCGCGCAATTCATAACTTCCACACCAAGACAACACCAGCCTCATGCTATCATGGATAATAACAAACTTTCGTTTAGCATCTTCTATCGTGTGGCTAATGCTCCTGTGGATAATCTGGTACGTAGCCCATTCTTTCATTGTCCCTGTTATTAACAACGGGGGCAGGTTCGCGAAGCGCGCGAATGGTAACGCCAAGATATGATCAAGTCGATTCGCACGAGCATACAACAACCTCTCTCCATTACAAATACATCATGGTTTTGAGGATGGTTTCAACGGATCTTGGACAATGTGATGGTGATTTACACAGTGCTGTATCGTTTTATCTTGAAGCGGACACTCTGACTCGATACTTGACAAAAGTCAGTGATACATTACAGCTTTTGGAGTAGGGGTCTGTCTTCGTGGTTTCCCGTGATAGGCTAGGTAGTCGCGTGAAGCTTGTCGGTGAGGTTTTGAGCTCATACAGAACCATAGGCAGAGAGCCAGTGAGGCCAATCCAGTTCTCCCTCGAACATAGGGAATATAGTTTGTTTCTTTCCTAGCTTTAGTTTATGAATGAAAAACATTGCCTTATTTTGCGTGCCCTAATAGTTCCCCCTTATTAGCAACACCTCATTGCAAAGGCTTTTATCGAAAATTCTTGGACTTAAGATAATATGTGCAAGGCACATGAGAGATTAGATTCCTTGAGAACGATAGTTTCGGCAATCAAGGGTGACGATCAGATAGAGGTCTAAGTTACGTGTTTGCATATTTTAAACGGCTACCCACCGCTTGATGTGAGTATGGTGCAGAATTACGAGAAGACGGAGTTCTCGACGTCCACACCTCTAGATCACCCTGGGTAATGGTATCTCTCATCACCTTAAACTTGTTATTGCAATTGAGGTATGGCAACTTCATATTTCTCGTTAGCATGCATTTCTAACTTATAATTTGCGATTTAATACTCCAGTCTCGGAAGCCGAAGCCTGATCCCGCATCAACAGCTCTACATTTAAAGATGGGCGGGTGCTTTTCATTGGTGATTGTACTTTGCTTTGTGCTCGCATTTTGGCTCGACGAGGTTCTTCAACTCGCTGATCATATTAAGTTATTTCCTGCTCTTTATAAATAGCTTACTGTAGAAAATCATCTTTCTTGCTCGAATGTGATTCCTATCTTCGACAAAGCTTGTTTTATTCCCCAATATCAAGCTGCCGTGGGAAGGAATCAAGTGTTGAATCTACAGTTTCCAGCGAGTGATTCCATACTCAAAACATTTTATGTCAAATTCTATGAGTTGATGTAATCCAAGTGATATTCTATCCATCTTCGATATTTCACCGATTATAGGTAAAAAGAATTTGGATATTTGACCACCTCACATGAATTACGTCTATTTTAATCTGCTGCACAACTATTCTTAAATAATGTAATATATCGATTAGAAAATCTTCATTAATTGAAAATACTTTTAATTGTAAATAACATTTGGTTGGGATTATTTCGATGTGGTGGGCATTTTTCGAGGTTGTGGGCATTTTTTGGAGCGTGGGCAATTTTTGGAGCGTGGGCAATTTTTGAGTGTGGGCAATTTTTGCGCACTTATCATTGAACTTATCCAGGTCATTCTTATGTTAACTGTCAAATTATCAAATATATTCGATTGAAATTCCAAATCTATATAAAACAAAATCTATCGATTATAAAATAATTTATGCACTCTTGTCTTTCTCTTTCTCCTGACCTACAAGAGTTGTAGCAACTGTAACAGCCTCTTCGCTGTAACCAGGCAATGCCTTCAATTCCTCGTTCAATTTTTCCAATAGGATTTTATCGGGGGTTCTTGCAAGTCTTGCCTCATGAATCTCCAAAAGCTTTGCAGCAAAATTTACCTTCTCCTCCAGGACTTTCAATTCCCCTTCTTTCTCATCAACCTTTTCAATGTCACCATCTTCTTCTGCGTCCAATATTTTCTGATTAACATTGTCACAATCTTCCTTGCAACGGTGAACATTGGCTTTTAGCTGATCTAGCAATTGGTCTAGAAACATATTAATGAATGAAAACAACTAATTCTGACAAATGACTCACCCATTGGGTTATTGTTGGTCGCTGTTCTTCCGGCTGGTGCTGACATCAAATTTGGAACTTCCAATAGATTATCCTTCTGGATAGATCTAGCACCGATGATAAGATCGTATTGGGAATGCGGCGAGATAAGAAATCGCATATTATGGAATACCCGAGTACTCTTTTTATGGTACCAAGTCAAATAAATAGCACCCATAGGAACCTATCGCAGTACCGATTAGTATCACATTGTGGCGACGTGATCTTTTTAACTCACCAAGGTATGTCCTGTTATTCCCACACCACCCTGTTCTTCTAACTCCGTCAATGGTAAGAAGTTTGCTTTCGAAAACTCGAGAACTTCTTCCACAAACGCCCTGGATACAATGTTCCCTTGCATATTCCCAGTATCAAGAGTACATCTTCCGCGCTTCGGTACCGCTTGCTTGTCTGTATCGTTTCGAGATGAATAGACTAATACGGAAAGGACCCATGGGGAATAATTATCCATCTGCCAACATAGTTAGTCAGATCCGAGAAAAATAAGATGTTAAACTCACTTCACTCGCAGGTGAAACAGGTTCAACTTTGTTTGGAATCAAAAGATTGGCAGCTTCTCTAGTCGAAATGCAAAACACTGCTTTCATCGGAATACACACTACCGCTTTCAAATGATCGAACCAGGTGAGCTTTGTGTTCCTATTTTGATATTCCCCTAACCCCGTATATGTAGTGGCTTCAGCATTATATTCTACTTCAGTCCTGCGAGATAGACTTGATCTTGCAGATCTTGCAGACGAAGTAGATCGACGATGATTGGATTGTGCGGTGGTGGTCTCGAAGCCTGGCGGAGAAAGGAAACCGTTTGGGAATTTTTGTTCTATCAATTTTTTTTCAGGTCAGCCAGAAGTACCATCGCATACCGCCTCATGCACGCATTACCTATCATTGTTACAAGTCTCGCCTTCCGAGAGATCCTTTTGTGCGATTGGATAAGGTTGCAAGGTAGTAAATAAATATCGGAAGTTATTTCGAAGGAGATTTATTGACGGCGCAAGCGATATTCGGTGGGTCTTATACAAATTTCGATTCTAAGTAGAAGATGAATAAACGGTATCTCATCATGCCGCTCATCTTTGTGTTATTTTGCGCAGAATATCCGCCGTCTCGACTGCCTGAATTTGCCTATCAAAAAGTGGAAAGGGTATCCCCGTGGCCCCCAGGTTATGCTTAGGCTTTCTGAGTATAGCTCGTTCGCAAGGTAAAGCTGATAAAATGGTGAGTAATTGTTCTTTGGCGTCCCGTGCTGACCAGGATACAACGTAATAATAAACATTATAGGAGTCAAGCCTACAGGGAAAAGAATCCTTCCATTAATCCCACCGAGTTGATAGCACCGAAGGCAAGCAAAAGAATAGCGATGCATGTTCAATTCGCGGTGAACCATAATGACAGAAAATTCTTCTGATATGAAAATTAACTAGGAGCAGAACTTTACTTCAGGAATCATGGTCCATATGAACTGTTAAATTTGAGAGTTTGAAGGCTTCAGAGTTTCTACGAATGGAAAACAATATGATCTTCAGTATAGCCTGAATTTGTACCCGTCTTTTGATTTGTCGGTTGATAACATTGCGTTACACATGGTGTAACCATAAACCGAGCGGGGATGGAGAAGTGTCTCTTTATCTACTCACCGAGTTCAATCACTTGGCAGCGTCTGCAGATAGTGGCAGTGTATGCTAATCGAGGCAGAGTATTTTCGTCATTCGCTAGGAGGATCTGATTTCACTCGCGGTTCATGGGGAGGATAAATCTTTCTTGACTTGATTTCCAGCTTCAGCCTTGGAGTACTTTACAGCCTGCAGACGCATTATCCAGCATATCTCATGGAAATGTGCCTATTATTTGAGAAGAAAAATGAAAGCCGGATGAAGTACAATGATTTTCGATCAGTAATCTTTCCAGCTTTGATGGATAAACAATTTTTGTATCCAATAGCTTTTATGCCTATTTTATCAAGCAGAGAACAAATAATCTATTTTGTAAAATCAGATTTGCGAAACCCATGAACCATTTTTATGCCTTTGAATCATTGATTAACGGTAGATGATGAATTGCTTATGAAGCGCATAGTAATAACTGGCACTGAGCAAAAGACTTGGGGAAAACACCTAGTTCGATAGCCTCTCTTTGTTGAATTAGCCATATCCAATGCGTTGTTGTTGATTATCTTGCATAATGACATCTAGCAAAATGGTGGGATGGTATGGTAAATAGTTTACCCAGCAAATCACGATATCCTCGCCTTATACAAGATCATTTAATATCCCTCGTTCGCCAAATTATTCCAGTTTCCTTCACAGTCAATAAATAATGACTTCATAAAAGATGGTCGTGAAAAATCTTACTAGCAATATTTCAACATCAAATACACATACCTCATCAAATCTTGCAGATTCTAGGTCACTTTCACCAACTAGTACCGTTATAAATACCCCAGAAATTACAAGGGGCCCTTGGGATAAAGTTCCTGATCCTCCTGAAGATTTGGATAAGCCCTTGCCAGGTTGGCCACTTGTATCACATCTCATCGCAAACAATTCGGACTTTGAAGCATTTAGAGCATTTAGAGATTTAAATATCAAAAGTTTGCTCTATTACCAAGCCGAATTGATTCGACTTCGGGAAAAGCTTCATGCGGCCGAATACGAGGATCATCGCAATAAGAAAGCAAGACATTCATCAGAATTTGCTGTGAATCTAGATTATCTACTTCGTGATACCAATCTGGAGTCAAGCAAGCAATTAAAATTAATCAAGAAAATTAGAATTGTCTTGAAGGAATACAGTTAGTTTTCCTTGAACTCCATCCTTTATTAGTCGCTAATTGTATAATCGTAGATGAGGCGTTGATCCAATATTCCAAAATAACCAGTTTACCTGAAGCCGATCCATACAATGTGCAGAATCTTAGATTATGGATAATGGGATTTGGGGATAGATGTATTAGGGGAGCTGCGGCACACGTATGGGGCCATATCGACACTACAACACGAGGAATACAGACACCGAAGCCTCTGAAATCGCAGCTTGCGAATCTACTGCTGAGTCTATTCTGGCCAAAAGCCCCCGAACACAATAAGCTCGATCTTATTGTGCCACGAAAGGGTCATAAGGTAGATGGCCTTACGCGTTGGGTCGCAAATGAGTTTGTCCCTTTTTGGCACAGTCTTAAAGAGACTTTAAGGACAAGGCGAACATTTCAGCAGGATCTACCTCAAACAGAAGTCACGATATCCAAAACAATTTCCTGGTCAAGTTTGAATTTTTTGCGTGGGAAAAACACCAAGTCGAAGGAAATGCCTGCAGACAGCTCGGAACATATGAATAATACACTCACCAAGTACTCTGAATACCGAATGTTACGATTCACCTCCGCTGTTTCAACTGTGTTAGCCTGCTTGCTACCAACCGTTGCAATTGCTGCACTTTCCAGTTTGAAGTCGACAAGTGAACTTCTAGGAACCATCGCAGCTTTTACAGCCATTTTCGCAATTGGCTTGATGTTTTTAACTGATGCGGGTACTTCTCGCATAGAAATCTTTACAGCCACCGCAGCGTAAGTCACGAAGTAACCAATTACGGTAGATGCATACTAATCAAAAGTAAACAGGTTCTCAGCCGTGATGGTGGTGTTCGTACAGAATCAAAACCCGGTTCATTTGCCCAATGGAGCGTTCGTGGTGAATAATAATACAAATTTGATGAATGGATGAATAGGAGTAGATGATAATATCGAAATTTTGGCCGAGTTTTCTTTTCATTCTGTCTTTTTATTTGATGGTCTATTTGGTGGTAGGGGGGGGTATGCATGACCAGCCTTTTTCATGAGATCTAACGACATTACATCTATTTTTTCTTAATTCCGAGCATTTTGAGACAGGAGCCGTGGACTCAGCTTTAAATTTTTACTTGGGATATATTGCTTTTCTTTCTTATTGGTGAGAAAGTACTCTTTATGCTCATTAGCTTTATCCCATTCGTACTTTAAGTCTCAGTAAATCACTCTTCAAATTCAATTCAATAACATTCAATTTCTCTCCTTGACTGATAGATGAGAGCCTTGAGGAATCTAAAAAAAGAAAAGTATCTTCAAATGCGGAGAAATACCTTACGATGGATGTACTTTACCCCTCTTCCAGATTTGTTCAAATTTCCTCTGGATTAAATGCCAGGCAGGACATGGTTGGTACCGTCGATACTCTCTTTTGGGTCGGGTGGGGTCTCAAGCATTGTCGCCCGAAGGTGTAAGCCCAAGCCGTGTGTAACAAATGCTGGGATGAAAACGGTCACAGAGAAGAGGGCACCACGGTGGCTTAATTACTTTGCCACCAAAAATAATACTTTGTGATACAGCGAGAATTGCGAACCAATTCACATTTTACAGGAGCCGGTTCGCTTTTCAGTGATGACAGATCTATAAGGTTGATTAATCTCAGGGCTACGAATTTATGGTTGTACAAAAAAGCCGTTGGATGACATAATTGATCGCCCAAGCTATGAGCTACGCCCGGGTGGAGGCTGCATGCTTATGTTCTTAAGTTCCACTGCAGAACTGATGTACTACCAATCTACAATCTTGAAACTATGGATTATTTGGCTCAAGAATTCTCCGCCTTGATCATATCAGCACACTTCTCCGCCACCATAACTATAGGCGCTTGTATATGATGAGATACAATTCGTGGGAAAACGCTAGCATCACAGACCCGTAATCCAACCACACCATCGACCTTCAACTCACTATCCACCACAGCCCCCATTTTACATGTAGAAGCAAAATGCAGTTCTGACTGTATTCTCTTTCGGATGTATTTATTCAATTCATCATCATTATTCGCAGTCAATTCCACCTTGTCGTCGGCAATTAAAACGTTACGCAAGAATGGAAAGCCTGAGATCTTCATATTGTTACCGAATTTCAAGGCAAGGCGGATAGCGGCTCGGGCCACTTTATAATCTTCCGGATTCGATAAGATTCCAAGATCGACTGAGAGGTTGTCATGTGGATTTGAAGAATTGAGGCGTACGGTACCTGTGGACTTTGGTTGTACGAGTGTAGGTAGAATACTGAAGACCCCGATTTTGGAGAAGACGCGTTCGCGCTCTTCCACGATATCGGTAACACTTGTTGATATTGGCATGAGTTCAATATCAGGAATACGATCCATAGGATTATGACTTTTATCTAACGCGAGTTTGATATGTTCTACATCTGCGCGAAGACCGGTACTTTCATCGTTGAGAAGCTGTGAACGAACGAATAATGTAGATGGCATTGTAGGTGTACTTAATAATCCGGTTCGAAAAAAGATGTACTTGAGCATTTGAATCAGGCCTTTGAGTGGAGAGACTATAAGCATATGGAGAGATTCCTGGATTGGAACTTCCCATGCTACTGGAATACCGTGGTGATCAGCCTATCGATGGGTGGTTAGTTATAACGAATGTTGAATCCGAGAATTATTGAGGAATGCATACTAGTGTAGAGCCAACGCCAGGAAGATCATGTACAACTTCAATTCCATGATTTTCCAAGTGTTCGCGAGGTCCAATACCACTATAATATTTGTTAGCTCACCTACTTAAAAAGCAGTTCACTACGAGCCTACCTTAACATCAAAACCTGAGGCGATCCAAAAGCACCACTACAAACAATTACTTCTTTTCTCGCAACTGCATAGCAAACTTTCTCCTTTCTTCTTTTCATGTTGGAGCTACCAAATGCTACTCCATTCGTGGAAATTACACTATTTTCCTTTGAGAATATCACTCGATGAACCGTAGTATTAGTGCAAATTGTAAGATTTTTCTGCCTTTGCAAAGCAATCTTCCTAGAAAGGAATGCATCAAATGTAGAGACCCTTTGTCTATTCTCATCAACTGTCGCATGTACCGTAACCATACCGTCGGTTGGTGTATCGGGTAAATTAGAATCTGAAATACGAGCGAAACCCATGGCTTCTGCACAGTTAGAAAATCTGATAACAGTTAGACGTGAAGAATTTTGATGGTGAATTATAGGAGGCACCAACACTTGATATCCCTTAAACATCCATTCAGCATAAGTAAAGCTACGAGTGAGCCAAGGGCCTGTTTATGTAATTAGTATTCCATGAGCAATAAATGCGCACCAGAAGAAACACACCTAAATATCCTCGATGCTCCACATCTTCCTGATCAACGAGTCTTTCACTTTTTACAAAATAAGGTAAAACTTTCTCATAACTCCATTCAGGAAACCCCATCTCGGCCCATGCATCATAATCAGCTGGTGCACTCCTTGTGTACACCATACCATTAATGCGCGAAGTACCTCCCAAAACCTGTCCACGACATAAGAAACTCGGTTCCCGATCACAATATGTCATTTTCTCGCTTGACCAAATTTGGGATCCAAACATTGGGAGAAAGATATTGCATGAGAGAAGTGGAATTCGTGATAGGAATGTATCATTTGCGGGACCCTTTTCGAGGACAAGGACAGTGATATTTGGATCCTCGCTTAATCTTGATGCTAATACACATCCTGCTGTACCGCCTTTTGGAGATGAGTCAGTTTGTTGTTCGGATTTGGGATGGAGATGATAAAACTGAGATAATTATTTGGGTTAGAGTATATACCTCCGACGATAATATAATCATATTCAAGCTCATTTGCTTGTTCCGGGCTGCATTCGGGATATCTGGGACTGAATGGCCACATTGTAGAGGCTGTCTTGCTAGAAGCGAAATACTGCAGAATATGGTATGCTGTTTAAAATTGATCGAAGCACAGTTTTAAGATCTGGTCTCTGCTTCCCAACTTTGTTTGAAGAAGTCCAATGTGCTGTACGGCGCTCCATATAAGTGTGGATATTTCCGTAACCGAGAACTTAGTGCTTATTGGGCTCGCGGAGTTCATTCACCCAATTTAATTTAATATAGAGATTATTTTTAGTGGCTAATAAGTGGGCACAAATGTCAGCTTCGTGGTTTAGCGGCCTATCAAATCTTGTTGCCCCGTATGGCTTCTCAGATAAGTTCTGAGTGGTAATATTCTTCCCTCCAGGGAGAAAATGTTAAAATCCTAGAATTGTGGGCTTGATACTTTGAACCACCCAGTTACAAGTGTAACAATGAAAAGATATTAATAAGCTATTATACGAGCTACACGAGTAGGATATGTATTCCTCGGGGGAAATGAAATTGAGTAACGTAACTAGGCAGGGGTGATACAACGACCACTTATACTTGAAAACCCCTCTTTTTCTTTTAGAATTCCTATTTAATTTCCCACAATTGTCTGAACTTTCCATAAGATGGACCTAATAACATCTTCACTCTTAGTGTCTGGGATCGCAACTCTCATCTGGCTATTGAATAGTCTTGGGGTTAAACGAGAAAAAGATGAACCGGATTACATACCTCCAAGAATACCTATCATTGGACATGGAATAGGACTTATGCGCAAGAAATATGATTATTATATCGATCTTAGGTTTGTGTACCCATTTTCCATTCTTTCCGATTTTAAAATTAATAATATAACCCCGTAATAGCAAGAAACATGGTCTCCGCATCTATGGCCTTGGTATGCCCGGTATGCCAGGTGGTCGAGTATACATCATCAATTCAGCAGAACTTATTCTAGCCGTCCAGAGAATCCCCAAGAAGCTTTCATTTTGGCATGTTTCAACTACATTTCTAGAAGGAATGGCGGGGTTAAGTCCCGAGGTCGCCAAGGTTTACAAGCGCAATGTACAAGGCGATGAAGGAGGTGATAGTATATTCACCGAATCAATGGAAAATATGCATAATCAACTGAAGGGGGATGCGCTCGCAAGCATTACCAAAATAGGTGCTGGAATAATGGCGCAATCTATTGAAAATATTGAAAATGAGAGCAGAGATCGAATTGAGCTTACTGATTGGGTACTTAAAGAAATTATGGCTGCTGTAACAGGTAGTATCTTTGGTCCTAAAAATCCATTCAATGATCCCGAAATCGGGGAAGCATTCTTGTATGTGTACATGTCATTCTCCTTCCAAACACAGAATACTAACAATTAAATTCCAGAGATTTCGAGGACGGTGCAGTGGGACTTATTTCATACCCATTTCCAAGTATTACTTGTCGAAAAGCTTATTTGGGTCGTGAAAAGGTGACAGCAGCATTCTTGAAATACTATGCAGAAAATGGTCAAGAAACGGCTTCTGATGCGGCTAAAGGTGGAATGAGAATTTCCGACAAATTTGGAACTCCGCTTTTCGACAGAGCGCGTATTGATACTGTCAATGGACATGCCATCATAGCCAACACGACTCCTACAGCATTTTGGACACTTTTCCACATCATTTCCGACGCAAAGATCTTAGAGGAAGTCCGTACTGCAGTTGAACCACTTGTTACCACATCATATCACGATGGAAAACTCAATCGCGAGCTCGATATTAAACAATTACGAGAACTCCCAATTTTGAAATCTGTTTTACACGAAGCTCTTCGAAATTATGGTTGTGGTACTGGAACTCGAATTGTTAGAGAAGATACTATGCTTGATGATAAATATCTACTCAAAAAAGATTCTTTTGTATTTATGCCTAACCGATCTTATCATTTCGACAAAAAGTCATGGGGACGTGATGTTAATGAATTCGACGCGCATCGGTTCATGAAGCCCAAAGCACATCAAGCAGGTGCATTTCGAGGTTTTGGAGGTGGTGTGAATTTATGTCCTGGAAGATTTTTCGCTATGAATGAGATTTTTACGATGTGTGCGATATTGGCTTTACGTTATGATATGAAACCTGTTGGAGGTACTTGGGTTCATCCTGGGACAAATGAAAGTAATTTATCATTACTTGTAGCTCCACCAAATTACAAATTACTAGTCGATATTGTTTTGAGAGAAGGATGGTCAGGTGGTTCATGGACAGTCAAAGTGTAGGGGACGAACAGTTTTGGATATTAATAGTAGTGATTATATGGCTAGCTGCGATAAAATGAGCAGAGCGAGTGAAAATATGAAGCGACCGTCATTCTATGTACTGCTTGATTATTACTCTTCCAAGAGCCCACAATCAATCAGCCCATCTTTGCCTTTGATTTGCCTTCCTCCAAAACAACAAATTGATCAAAATTTCTCATTCCCAAAGACGCGGAGTGGATTAAAAGAATTCCAAGAATCATATACAGCAACTTGAATTCATATTCTCAGACGGTAAAGTAAAGTGCTTGGATTCAGTCTCCCAATCTCATTAGCAAACCCCGTATCATTTAGTCGACAAAAACCTACAACTATCCAACACTCACAATAAGAAGATACCACATAACCACATGTCCAAACAATGTAGCAAAATATCAATTCATATACGTCAGCAACAAAATACAGCAAGTAATCCACCAACAATCTAACTTGATTTCTTCCTCCCTCCATTCCTTTCCTCCTCCCAAAATCTCAAACACATCCTCCAAAATTTCAAAAACTATACTTCCACAACATTCCCAGCATATATTTCCCCACTCTCAACTTGGATCCCAAAAATTTCCTTCTCATCGTACATACCAGTCCCCGAATTCCTTGATAAGCAAGGAAATCAATGATCTACCGTAAAGCTATCAATCTAGGAACCATAATATCCTCCATCATAACCAGATCCATCACCTCCATCACTTCCACCACCAGGAAGTCCTACGCTGATAGTAGCACCAGGAAGAGTTGCACTCGCAGCATCTGTTGCACTTAGACCCGGTGTTTGACAAGTTGCACTGTATTGCGTGATGGTATCTGTAATTGTACGGAAGAGATTAGTAAAAATTCTCAAGAAACACAATCTCCCAAACCAAATGGCACAAAGGGTTCAACATCGAGAAAAAGAAAAACCTACCAGTAACAACGACTGGAACCTCGACCGTCGTTTTACCCTTATGAGTACTCGTGGTAACAATGACCGTCGGAATCGTCCAAGTATCAACGTGTACACCATAATCCGTCGTTGTAGCAACTTCATAGATCGTGGTGCTAATAGTTTTAACAACCAAACTCGTAGTATCCCTCACCTCTTGACTCGTAGAAGTAGCAAGTTGGGTTTCAACGACTGTGTAGAATGAGCAAGAAGGGGTTGGTGCGATAATTGGTCCTCCGGGATTGATGGTTGCTGAAACAGTTGGACCTGGAAGACCGGGCAGACTTGCGGCTCCTGTGGCGGATTCAGCGGGAAGGGAAATGCTGCCACCATTTCCGTCGCCGTAGCCCCAGTCGTAACCATAACTGGAACTTCCTTCGGGAACACTACATTGAATCGAAAGTTAGCAGTTGATAACCAATAGGGCAATACCAATCAATGCAGCAAGAAACTGAATGAAAAAAAGGTCAAGTATCCCAAATGGAAGTTCCACTTGATCGACCAATTGTTGAAGTGATGCTTGAAAAATTAAAAGACCTTGGGAACAATGTGGCGCAACCTGAAAATCTTTGCGAGAAAATAAGAGAGGAAAAAACTTACGGCGTGAAAACAGAGCCTGCACCACCCAAAACCGAACTCGCGCCACCAACATTTACACCACTTCCACCACTTCCTCCCAATCCGCCTGAGCTACCTGAATCACTGCCTCCCCCAGTCAAACCTCCCAAACCTCCAGTCAAACCACCACCACTTCCATCACTACTTCCCCCGCCAGTCAACCCACCTACTGTACCAGTCACTCCTCCCAAGCCGCCAGTCAAACCACCACTACTTCCATCACTACTTCCCCCGC
>JWJB01010521.1:0-21462 GCA_000812895.1 Rutstroemia sydowiana
AAAAAAAAGTTCAAAAAAGTTGTGAAGCACATTATGAAATTTACAGTATGTGTTTTATAAGGGGATTAGAAAGGTGTAAAAAGTTTTTTAAAATAATAGTTTTTTAATTTTTTAAAAATATTTTAAAAATTTGATTAAAATTTTTGATATATTTATATGATTAAGAATTAAATTTTTTAAATACTGATATTTAATTGATATATTTGATTTTTGATTTAATATATTTAGGCTGAGTATATATATTGTTTTGATTATATAGTTTGATTAGTTAGATCAATTAGGCTGGTTAAGTTGAGGTTTCAAAATTTTTGATATATAAAAAAATGTTTTAAAATTAATTAAAAAAGAAATAGTTATTGGATTTAAGATTTTATTGCAGATTTAAGTTTTTTTTATTAAGTGTTACAAATTCTGCATGGTTTTAAGTATTTATTGGAGAAAAATAAATTTGTTGTGGCTTTGGCTATTTAGAACTGTAGTTAAAAGGATATTTGAAAATTGCATTTATTAAAATAACTGAGAGATAGACAATATGTTTTATAAATTCAAGTTGTTGAATGGAGATTGAATATTTACGTTGATAATTTTCATTCTTCAAGTAAAAACCAAACACAAATCTTCCTCCACTTCATCGGTTATCCATTACATTTCTATCATCACCATTTCCAGCAAACATCCCCGTTCATCTCAATGTTATTAGCAATACCCACGTCCATACCAATACCACCACCGTCATCCCCTACGCCAAATCCCCCGCCAAAACCACTTTGAATATTGGCAGTTATTCCGCCAAACCCACGATCCAAATCATTTCCACAACCACCAATCCCCACCACCCAAAACACCAGCACCACGACTCCCTCGTCCCTGAAGTCCCCATCCATGCATAGCAATGCCGCCCCCAATCCGATTCATTCAACCATGACCGTTCCTCCCTCTCTAACCCATGGACATCTACCGGTAGCATTGTGCTACATCCCAATATCGATTTGCCCATCCTGAAACCATTTGATCAGTAAAAGCTAAATGACACACCACTAAAGCATCTAATTGTTCAATTGTTTGTGTGTTGTTAACAGTGGGAGCCAGGTGCAATACGTGAATCAATTTTGTTACGGTATTCGAAGATTTGAGTTGTTGAATGAAATTTGAATATTTACTTTTATACTTCTCCTTCTTCAAGTCAGAAATGGATGATATGTTTTATGAATTTGAGTTATTTGGTGAGAGATGGATAACATGCTTCATATATTTGCGTTGTTGAATGGAGGTTGAAAGTTTGAATTCTGTATTTGAAGTGTTCCTTTCATATACTGTAGTTTTGGTTTGCGTTCCAGTAACTGCAAGTAAATCTATGGGATACAATTTTACTGTCAAATCCTGGTCGCCACTGCACACACATCTGATTACTGACACATCCTCAGAGTACTGACGGGGACATTAGATACTAGTGTAGTATTGAATTGCATTCAAGTGATTGTCATTGATTCGAAGCAAACTCCAAATCCTGGACAGCTTTCTAGTAAAGTACATTGTTCAATTATCCTCCCCAAACTCAAATTCCTGGATATGATCACCAATAAGGTGTCCAAATGTCCAACAAACAGAAAACAAATCTCATGAGCCACTGCTCTCATATTTCATCATATCCGCAAACTGAATACACCACAAACTCCAGCCAAACCTAAACAACAAAGTCCACCATGAAAAAACTCTCTCAGATCAGATCTCGCCCTCAACCTCAAGCAAGTGACAAGCGCTTCTTGCATTGAAGATCGCGAGCTCGGAGGCTTCGGTTGGTTCCCGCTGCTCGTGGATGTGGAAGGCACAGGGGTGAATACCTCCACCGACTGTGGAATTTGTGGCAGTGGATCCCACTTCAGAGCCTGCAACGGAAGTGAATGGGATGTTGATTTTGCCTAGGTCGCGTACGCGAGGGTCCGGAAAGTGCTGGGAGTTCGATACCATATATTCCTTGAACTCGTCAAAAAAATCATCCCGAGTTTTCATAAGATGCTTAAAAACTCTTGAGTCCATGTTGGGAGCAACAAGAGAGTGGTGAAGATTGGCAATGACCAGCTTGCGTAAGAGAGAACTGGGAGAGGTATTATCGAAAATTGCCTCAGTTAATGACGCCGTGAACACTGTGTTAGTCATACGAAGACCGTCCTGAATTTTGTCCATGACCTTGTTCAAGACTGGGGAATATGTCTGCCAAATCTCACAGAAAACGTAGAGCTGGCAAAGTTCCATCAGCCTAGCACCTTTCTCATCGGCTGTAAAACTGTGCCGGAGGCCTGGAACGTATTCCTTATATAGATACTCGTTGAAGAGTTTGAAGACGTCAGGATCGGTGTCTTCGATGGGAATTCTGGGTGACACTTCCTCACTTTGCCTAAGCATTTGTTCAAAACGAGGAGAGGCATCGGCTAACAGAGACTTGTGGACTGAGAATGTGTGCAGCTTGTTCTGTTGAGTACCGACCACAAGGAAGACAATCCCACTTCCCATAGACCTATGAGAAAAGTTAGACCAAGCTCCCAAGCTCAAATCTTTCAATTACAATCTTCAAACGTGTATTCAAGAATCATAAAGTTTTATTTCATCAAACTCAAACAGACGTTGAATTCGTTATACAAAAGTGAGGTGATGTGCAGAATTGGTACTTACTCGGTCAAAAGAGCTTCTGGCTTTTTCTCCAACCTCATAATTTGCTTCTCCTCGTTACCCGTAGACTGCTCTACAGGTTTCTCTGGGGCACGCTTTGCCATTTGCGTGGAAGCGCCGGGAGTCCGCTTTGGAGTCGATTTGGCAAAGTTCTTCCAGTTGTTGACAGGATTCTGCGAAAAGTCAGAATATTGGAAAATGAAATTGAGGGAATTAATCAAGCGATTGATCGTCTAGATAATTGGAAAAGATGGTGGGAGAATGACTACTTACGTTGCTCATTTTGTCAAGTAATTAAAGAAGAAGCATAGGTATTTGAGAAGAATCGTAGATAGTCGTGTTGATTCTACAGATCGCAATTGATCATGAAAATAGAACAAAGGTATCGCATGGGATGAAGGGTTTGTTTTTGGTTGTAAAGAAAAGAAAGTGAAGAGAGTACAAGACGAGAAAGTGGTTGTTGTTGTAGTAAAGAAGAAGAGGAGGGAAGAAGAGAGAAATTACTCAATTATAGGAAGAGGAAATCTTAGCGTGGGGGTCAATCAAATTGAAAAATATTTTATTTGTAAAAGGAAAAGAGAGATGAGAAAAAATATTAGAAGTTAATTGGATAAAGGAGATGTTTAATTTTGTATCTGGATGGAAAGTGAATAAAATTTTGGACTAGTAGGCGGCTCGGACCGGTGCCGAGGGTTTTCATTTCACCTTTTATCAGACAAAATAGTATTATGAGACATGTCAAGAAGTACTAGGTAGATAGATTTTATTTCCTCATTGAGAGGAATTCATAAAACTACATCAAGTTGGAGGGTTCCTATTATACTTGGAAGTCACCTTTACTTGATCAAAGGGTTATACTCAGTTTAATACTTGCTCCATATCCCTCCTCACTTTCTTTTAGTAACAGAAGACATTTGTTCAGATTTTCTTGACTTAGATTAGATAGACATACAAGACAGATCAGATAGGTCAGAGGGATCTGAGAGGCTACAACAATTACTTCAACCATGTTATCATTCACCGTTTATATAGAAGTGGGATTGCTTCTATAACCACATCTACTATTGGCCTTGGAAATACAGACAATACCCTCCTCCCAATCGTCATCTTAAATATTCAATCATCACTTCAAAATCAGATTTATGAAACTTATTTGTTATACCTCACTCGCAGACCCTTTGCCACTGATTCAATGCTCATCTTCCACTCAAACAATAGAAATCACAAGATCATTATCTATATCGTCAGTGATTGCAACAAATCTATGACCACTTAAGAATTTGAAACTTTGTAACAAATTCAACGATTGTTGGATACACACTTGAACAAAATACTTGAAAAACTTGATTTTGATCAAACTAATACTTGATATGAAATTTAAATCCGCTGTGGTGACAGATGTAATTGGACTCACCGTATCAAAAATTCACTTTATCATTGATAAATAGTACAGTCACCATACTCAGAGAATTCATCTCATAATACTGCCGTATTAAGGATTGCCGTAGTGGAATTCCCTCACTTATAAATACTCCGCTTCCTTGCCAGATTTTTATTCAACCATCAACTCTTACATATGCAACCACCAAGGCGATCCAACATTACCTAAACAACTTGAAGGTAATCAAAACATTCGATCTCTTCTTGGGCACTTTTGCATAGCTAATGGAGATACTAACAGGGTGGAAGAACTATTTTCCTATAAGTTGTAAGAACTCACTAGAATGACTACCTTTGGCTGTCAGGACAATATGGGCAGGTAAGATAAACTCCCTGACTCAGGTATCATATACGTATGAATTGGCAACATGTGCTAACAGATTATAGGAGCCTTGGTGATGAAATGGTTACAATATTTGTAGGGAAGGAAAGAGAGAAGTTTGTGATCCACAAGGCCTTGATATGCAATGCAGCAGACTACTTCCGCATAGCCTTTACCGGTGGATTCAAAGAGGGAATAGAATCAAGTATGGAAATGCCCGAGGATGATCCAGGCGCATTCTCCTTCTTTGTATCCTGGTTATATAGAGGCGTACGTCCATCAGTTACGAGCAGCCAAAACTTCGCCGACCTCGTGGAATTATGCATCTTGGCAGAGAAGCTTTGTATAAACGATCTCGCGAATCTTGCCATACCCTCCGTAGGATTTATATGGAGGGATCGCAAGGGTGGTTTCGAGTTTGGCCCCGCGCAGATACGTAGGCTTTGGGAGAACACGAAAGAACATTCTCGTCTGCGGGCATGGTGTATTACAGAGGTAGCCAGCAAGTATTTCGATTATGGGTCAATAAAAGATGACTATCAAATGACGGGACTGGTCTGTCAATTGTCACGAAATGTGTTGTCTCAGTTCTGGGAAATTGCTAGGGACCATCGCGACTTTCATGAGAGGTTCTTTATGAGCGGCATATTAGAGGTGTTTACTTATGGTTTAAAGAAGGGTGAGGCACGCAACCAAGACAAAGATGGGGACTGAGCGGTTCGCTGGTTTATTTTAAGGTCTAATGCAATCCATCAACTAGGACCACTAAGTACTACCTAGAAATCACAAAACAATACAAATGAACTCGTTTACAAAATATTTGAACTTTCAAACTTTTCCCAATGCAAGTGATATGATTGGTTCCTTAACGAGCTCCTATCTTCCCTTTTAGGTTTTACAAATACAAATACAAGAACTGAAGACTTCTTTGTGTCTATCCAAAATTACACAAACAAACATTTCTTAAACTCATTCACCAATAGGTGCAATAAATCAATCACCACAGCAGAATATTCGACTATGAACAAAATATTGATTGTTGATTTTTGATTTTTGATTTATCTCAGCTCAGACTTCTGGATTACAGTGCTCATTGCTCAAGTCTCAGATAATGATTTGATATGATTTCACAAGAATCAATTGACCAAAACTTGTTAGAGATTTTAGATTCCAAGTGGTGATAGATTTATTGCACCTCTTTGGTCTAATCATTTTCGATCAATTTTCTCAATTTTCCCAGCTTCTTCAAGGTTCCTTGGCGAGAATTTTGGGTTCTAGTCTTGTTTGAATTGTGGATAATTTATAAAATTGCGTGATTTAGGAGATGTGAGAACATACCTGGAATATATAAGGCAGTTATCATAGTATTTGTAGTTCTTTCATGGGCTGGGTTTGGTTGAAATGTGGCTAGGATGGTTTTTGTTGAGGATATTCTTTACACGGCGACATCAACGTCCGAAATTTATCAAGCTAGTATAATAAGTCCGCGGTAAATGCTTAATTTTAGAAAGTTTTGGCCTGAATCCATTTTGTGGTTCGATTAAGGTAGATGCTTTTCCAGTTTTCATCTTGCAAACTTACTTTCCACCCTGCACTTTCCAGCGTTCTCTAGGTTTATTCTACCGCGGAATATTTAAGTGCAAAAGGTGCAGTCACCTTGTACCTTCCTTTTCGTTTTATCTACCCCAGTCTCGAATTCAAGATTCAACATGGAGTTTTTACAGTGTTGCTTTCGCTCACTGTTCCCAAATCTCTCAACCACACGAACAATCACAAATAATCTGGCGCAACCATTTAACGGCGTCCAATTCATCAAATACTAGTATTCTTTCCGACCCGAGAACCAGTGGTCTTGTATGATAACTCAAATGTCACACAAGAAGCAAAGGAACGTAGATTCTACATCCTCCATGATTGCCGCAAAAAAGCCAACCTAGATGTACCGAAAACCCCAAAATGGCAGAATTTGCACAGTAAGCCCCATCATAATCACAGCAATACCCCCCATAAACTAACATCATTCAGACAACTCGGAACTGAATTCGTCAAAATTTATGTTGGACCATCCAAGGAAGAATTCAGCATTCATAAGGATCTTCTTTGCGACCGGATCAACTACTTTGCCAACGCTTTCCGTGGAAACTTCAAGGAAGGAACCGAAGGCATCATGAATTTACCTGAAGAAATCCCAGAATCATTCGCACTATTCGTTCACTGGTTGTACAAATCAGAACTCCCAGCTGATAACAAAATATCCGCTAAAGAAGGGAAAGTCGTAATGACGAATCTTTACTATCTCTACATGTTTGCGGAGAAAATCCTAGACGAGAATCTAGCCAACGCGGTAATGGATCGTATTTTGGAAATCTGGCTATGGTCAGCACCTCTTATAAACCGTGATAGTGTAGTGAAAGTCATTAGCGCAGTATTCGAGACGACGAGATTGAACTCACCACTTCGCAAATTTTGCATTCGGGATTTGGTTTTTGAGTTGGCTTCGGAAAATGACCCTCCGCTTATTTCGGAAAGTTCTTGGAGTCTGGTGTGGGAATATGTTAAGGATTCGCCGGGGGTTTTTAATGGGGTGATGAATGAAATTCAGGATTATCTTTATCATGGGTTTAGGGAAGATCGCATTGATTGGTCACCAGGCTTGCTGTATTATAATTTTTCGGAGTATCACTTGCATTCTGGAAATGGTGCTGAGAGTTGTAAGACTTGTGTTAGGGATAGGTTGGAGCTGGAAGAGTAGCGGTTGGATAGTAAATGAGGTTCCATGCAAAATCTTGTGGAGGCTGGGCAGCAGAGTAGTATGTAGGGGCGGTATGAGGAGCAGCGTTGAACTTTCAAATGGAATAGAAAATGAATCAAAAACTTTCAAGCAGTAGATACCAGGTTTTCTCCAATCGTGAAATGATATACTGGAAATAGTTCCAGGCCAGCTTCTACCTTCAATTATGTTCGAGTGGAGTCCGAGAATAATCCATGAGTGAATGTTTACATCCATCACCCCGCACTACGTTCAAACTTCCCAATTCTAAGCTGATAAAACCATACGCAGTACATAAAGTGGTCAGGTATCCAAGATACGTATCAGCTTACCGGAGTTTTCAAAGGAAGCTCGATCGGATTTCAAATACTATTCACTCGCATCTAGCACAACTTGCTATACATGTGCATGTACATTTTATGCACGAATTCTAGATATTTTTATCTCTTACAAATTATTTTGCTGGAGAAAAAAACCATAGTGTAGACAGTAAGTGAATGAGACGAGGGTACTCGTCCCTTCCTTGAATTAAGCGAAACTTCTGAGTTCCTGCCTATTTCCGTTTGTCATGTCCGTTTGTCATGTCCGACTTCTTCACCTTCCATCTCAATTCTATTTTTGACTTATTTTCAGATTATTCAAAAACAACTCCAAGTTCTTCATCTTCTATCCCGATTCGAATTTTATTTTTCTTCAACACTTTCGAAAATAACTCCAAACTTTGCGCGTACGACGTACAGCCTCTGCGACCTACCGGAATCTAGGCGCATCAGCCTACTCTACTCAAAATACCGAATTGATTGATGAATTTGTTTCCTATCAATTTCTTCTGAAGATGGAGTCCCAAAAGCAAACACACAAGTCCGCGAATACCAGTGAATCTGAGCTAATCAGATATGAATGTAAACCAGTTGCAGAGTATGTCCGCCGTTTATTTGATTCCGTATCAGGAGAAGGATGCTAATGATATATCAGTTCTTTAGGAAATGAACTGGTTACTTTGATCGTTGGCAAGAAGAGAAAGGAGTTCTCAGTCCACAAGAAATTGATCTGTCTGCGATCTAATTTCTTTCGAGGTGCCTTCGATAACGCGTTCAAGGAGAGCAAAGAAGGGAAGATATATTTGGAAGATGAAAGCCCAGGCGCTGTCAGTCTATTTATTGATTGGCTGTACCGGTCTCACGTCCATCAGGCCAGGAACATAAGTCAGTTCTGCGACCTGTTGAAGCTTTACCCACTGGCAGAAATGTGGGTTTTGGGTGAGCTGCAGGACAGGTGTATGAACGCCATCATAGTATCTTTGTCGTGCGACGAGATAAACTGGGAGTATCGTTATTTATCTAACCCAAGAATCGTCAATTACCTCTGGTATAACACCAGTAGGAAAAGTCCGCTGAAGCGGCTCTTGGTCAGTTGTCTGGCATACGTATATAGCGACTATAACGACGAAAAATCAATAATGCCATCGGATGAGTCCTTAGTAGAAGTTCTGGAACTTTGTAGTAAGAACGCAGAATTTGGATTTGATTTCTGGACGTATTTAAGAGACTTCACGACCGACGAGAGACCACTCGGTCCGGTGGGTTTTTATTTTGAAGAGATGGCCGGGGATAGCAGAAGTCCGACCGATTTTTGCAAGTTCCATTGTCACGATGGATACTGTGACCTTGAAGTAGATGATCCTAGAAATTGGTGCAGGGGATTCAGGAGTGAGGGAGAAAAAATTAGTGAGATTTTCTTCGCTGATATCTCAGGATCAGAGGAATGATAGCAATCCAAAGATTGTGGAGATACACTTGGTGGATGAGGAGAGAATTTTAAGCAAATGTGGGGTGGTCACAATTTGCGGGTGATGGGATATGGTAATACCTTTTTGGTGGGACGGGTATGAAATTTGCGGCGAGAAGGGCAACTTAGTGTGCATGGAAGTTTGCTATATCTTGCTCATACTACATCATAGTATTAGGGCCTATGGGTGGATATGATACGGAGCTAGAGTCCTCTGCTATTTAGGACCTCAACAGAAAAGACTTCTTTGGTGGCTATTTTACCTATCTAAATATCCTCACTTGAAAATACAAGAACCATAGCACAGCCTATTTAAGACTGCAAACGCCCCAAAGAATTATGTTCGCCGTACTGTACTAAATGATTCGTTTCGGTTCCCCCACATCCACACCTTCATCCACATCGACTTTCATGACCTCACACAGCATCATAACCTAGCCTATACTCACTCAAGTTCAAACTCCCATCTCATTCTTCCCAATACACCCCCAGAACTCAATCACTCGTAGCACAGCACAGCACTATTCCCCCTATCAATAGATAAACGGTGAAAGAAAAATAAACAAAACAACTGTCTTTCACACTCCTACATATCTACAATCACCTTCACATTCCACTACACACTTCGACTTCCCCAACCACGCATTTCCCATCATTCTTCTCTAAAACAGCACTTACCATATCAATCCTTCCCATTCCATCCCATCATATACAGCATACCACATCACTTAAAACCATATCATTCCCTCCCATTCCATCCCATCATATACAGCATACCACATCACTTAAAACCATCTTAAATACACCACTCCCCTCACAAAATCCATATCAAATAGCTGTTCATCCTCCTCATCTACATAGCAACTATTCCTCCCACCTAGATAAATAATATTCATTCACCACATTTACTCACACAACCTCATACAATCAATCATATATAGCAAATTCACAGCAAATCACACACCAACACCGCAGCACAGATCACATAGTAAATCATAAGATATCACTTCCGAACATAGATTCTCAATCAGAACACTAATTTCCAATGCCTATGATAAATTCCCAAACTAGTAAATACCCACTAAGCCTTCAATAAATATCCAACTCAATTCAAGTGAAGTCACTTCAACTCAAATCAACTCAACTCAAACCAATTAAAGTCAACTCAAACCACAAATATTCCCCAAAATGAATTCCAATCCAATCAATTAATTTAATCCAATTCGATTCATTGAACAAAATACAAAACAAGCGCCTCAAGCACACATAAACACATAAAAACATCCCCCCCCCCTGCTAAAACAAAAGCAAGTCTATAAATTTGTGTTGTTGATTCGTGAGTTCGTGTGTTCGTTGATAGGAATTCATCTTTTTTAACCATGTCCTTCATTGAAAATGAGATTGTGGATCCTTTCATACTATTTTGAATCAATCAATCATTTCTCATCTCTTATCTGTATTTGTCTTCCATAACCATTTTCCTCTCTCCCGACTTCCTAGAATTCCTTTCCAGATTTTGATCACTCACTCATCACAAAGTTACCAAGTCCACCTAACTTCTCTTCTCTTCTCTTCTCTCTTTCCCAATCACCCAAAATCAACCAACAAGCCAAAATAACCACATATCATCCGTATCTATATCCATAACTACAATACCTGTAGACCAATTGATACCCACTGCACATAAACCCTCTGTCATCTGCCAACTTTATTGCTCTCCCCTTACTATTCCCAACCTCAGCCTTGGAAAGAAATCCCATATCATCCCACCTCAATCCAAGCTGAAGTCAAACCTGAGTTAAATTAAGCCTAATCATGGAAGTAGATATTTATTCATTCATTCATCCATCCATCGATCCCATCCTAAACATTCACATCCACACTCACACAGTATCATATCATATTATACCAATAGCATACCAATAGCGTATCAACAATCAAAGCATACTATCACTATCACTTCATTTCATCTCAGCCCATCTTAATCTCACTCTCCTCCCACTCTCCCCTCCACCATTCATCCATCCATCCCATCAATCGCATCCATTCGACCTGAAGCTAACCAACAGCAATCAACCAATCAAACAATCATCAAAACCGCAGTAGTAGTACTCGCAGTAGTAGTAGAAAACGAGAGAATAACATTAACGGGGGTATCTTTCATTCATTCATTCATTCTTTCTTTCTTTTCCTATTCAACAACTCAACTCGTCAATCACCCCTAACTACCCTTATCACACCCACATAAACGAACTGGCAAGTGACTTAACGGGCGACATGCAGACATACAGAAGCAGAGTAACTAGGCTCTCAATAACAAAAAAAAAATCAATCATCATATCATCAAGCCATTTCTACATTCCTGCATTTATTCCCGTATTCCTGCATTCAAGCATTCATTCCTGCATACATTCATGCAAAAGAAGAAGAAAACAATCCCCGTGGGAAAAAAAAAAACGAAAGTCTATAATAGTCGGGCTTAAACTCCTCTCCTTCCCCTTTCCTACCATCCCACCTCCCATCCCCACACCCCAAGCGCCTATACCGTCCATCCATCCTTTCATCCGTTCATTCATCCATCTGCTTTATCCATTCATCCATCCATCCCTTCATTCATCGCATCCAAGCAATATCCATCCATCTCTCTCTCTATCCATCTGGTATTCATATCCACTCCACATACATCCCACCCCTCACTCCCTCCCAACTACATTCCCCCTCACACCTCGGATATAGAAAAAAGTCATTCCAAAGTCCCCTTTATACATGTACATGTAAACATCAACCCCACCCCTCAATTCAAGGCGCCCCACCCGCAGTAGCTACAGGATACGCCCTCTCCTTCATCCCACTCCCCCCCGCGGCCTGTTTCTGCGCAATAACCTCCCTAGCATAAAACTCCACCAACATCGTCCCATAAGCCTCCAACTCCTCCACCGGAACCGACAATCGAAAATCATTCAGTAATAAAAATTGAAGTTCCAGATGATTTAATTCCGCCAATGGTAATCCACCAACCTATCAATTTATTAGTGATTAACTGATTGTAAGAACAGCTAAAATACTAAAACTTACCTTTGCATATCTAGAATTCGTATAGAATACATCCGAGAAGAATTTGCTCGCACAGGTAACGCCAGCAATTACTAATCGATGAATGTTGAAACTGTCTACTACAAAGAAATGTGATAGGGGATATTGTGATAGGCCAGGTTCGGGTGCAGGTGTATGTGTGTATTGGGCGCTATCAAGCTCTGCTTTGATTTCAGGCAGGCTTCTAGAACCCGGGGGGCTATCAGCTAAATCTGAGCCACTTGCTGAGTAGCTGGTAGAAGGCCGAGAATCATCCTGATCCACAGAGTCCTTGCGCATAGCCTCCAAAGGCACTGCATTGACTCTCTCTGTCATCCTGTCAAAGTATACTAACAGACTCAAAAACACCTCATATGTTGTTGGACAGTACTTGTGTATTCGCGTTAAATAACTCAGAATTGTAATGCTGGGAACATTCTTGCCGTGAAATGCTAAGACGCTAGAAGATAGGCCAGTTAAATTAGATGTGTTTTCTGCAGAAGGTATAGGTCGCTGTAAAGTCTCATGTTGTCTGTCGTTGGTAGTGGTAATTTTCGTCAATAGGCCTGCAACCATCTCAATGATGTCTGTGATGGGCATAGCACTAATCTCATATTTCAGTGTAGGATCATCCGCTGTGCGCCGTCGTCCAGATTGACCTCTGAAGGATAAGAACTCTTCGCTAGCAAAACTCTGAATATGCTCGAGATCCCGGACTTTGATTGTGTTGCCACCATATTTCTGCACATCATCGAGAGACCTTGCAGATCTAGGAATACCGCCATGCTCTGCAGGTGAGGGAGTCGAACGACCTGGAGCCGTCTGGACGGAGCCAACGCTTTGTGTTTGTGTATGTGTATGATCGGATCGGCCATACGGCGCCGAAGATTGAGGGAAGTTTTGTTGGCTGGTAAAGGGTTGTTTTGTGTATGTATTAGGATTTGGACTAGAACTAGACGGCGGAGAAATGGGCGCAGATTTTATCGTTGTATCTCGCTCATTATGGTGGGAATTGCCATATTTTACGCGTGCATTTGCGCTCGGAGGAGGGGTACCAGCATCTACGGATGTGGGGTGGGGTTTTGGACTAGGGGGGGGTTCGACTTTCGATCGTGAGGGTTGTCGATATGGTGATTCCTCAGGAGATCGTTGATGGCCTGAGCCTGCTACCATTGTATGGCTATGAAAGCGCGATGTATCTGACACAAAATCGATCACCGCAGCCATATCAATTAAAGTGAATGTAAGGTCGAGAAAACCTGGTGGGGTGGTTGCGATTAGTCTTTTTCTACCAAAATCTTGATGGCTGGAACACTGTGGAGACGCGAGAGAAAAAGAATAATTAATGCAAGGTCTATTAATGATATTGGCGCCAGGTTGAAATTTGACAGTTGGTTGATGAGGGGATCGACTTTAAACTCTTATCGGTGGCTATCAAACGTTTTTGCGGCGTTGGGCGAAAAGGGCAGGTTGTAAATACTAAAGTAGCTTTCATTGATCCTCCTTTTTAATCAACAACAAATTATATCGTGGCAAAAACTTCCAGCATTTGAATCTGATTCGAGTAGCGATAGGATCATGTTGGTATTGACTGGATTTGACGGATGATGATGGCGCGCGCGATTTGCAATCATTTCGTGGGGGTTTGAGTTATACAAAAAGAATTGAAAAACTGCACAATATCGGCACAGTTCTTGAAATCGAAAAGCTTACCTGCAACATTCCTAGAAGGTTCAAAATTGAATCAGATGTCTTTTATAATATCCCAGCAAAAAGATTAGTTGAGATGATATGAACTCGCGCCAAGGTTGCTGATATTAAAATTGAAAGGTGGGTGGTATTTTGGTATTTTGGTATTTTGGTTGTAAAGTTGTTGTTGTAACTTGTTGGAGTTTTGTATGATGTTATGATTATTTTCTCCAAGCTTTGTACTGGTTGGGTTTGGTTGGTGGTAGGAAGAGAAGAGTGGTGGTAACTGGTACTGGTATTTTCCAAGTTAAAATCAAAAGTCTATTATTGAAGTATAAGGTAAGGTAGTAAAAGGGTAGGAGGTAGGTAGATAGATAGATAGATAGATATCGGTAGGGTCTGTGTAGGTGATTAGGTTAGATCCGGTAGGAAGTTTAAAGTAGTAGGAAGGTAGAGAGAGAGGTATGTTAAGAGAGAGAGAGAGAGAGAGTACATAGGTAGGTAGTACTTACACAGTAATCAATAAAGTACTTCTTCTTAATAACAAAAAATAACAATACTAAATAAAATAAATCTCATCAAAATATTAAATTTTTATCTTTTTTATTTTCTCTTGGGGGGAAGGGAAGTTAGGAACGGGGGGGAAGGGTTCACCAAACGGAGCAGGCACACCTGGCTTAAAAGTACTCTTACCAGTAAAATATTGTTTGATAAAAACCTATGACGAAGTCCGAGAACCCTGAAATCAATTTAGTACCACTTTAAATTCAATTTATAACGAATTAAATACAACGATATATAATTTTGATTCAGAGATACGGCGCGATATGATGAAATACATACATACTTAAAATACTGAGTCAAAATACTAGTAGCTACTTGTACTTAATATGTAAGTAGTAGGTAAGGCAAGGCACGGTCAGGGGGGAGAGAATATGCAATAGAATTTGTATAGAAGAATGAAGAAGAAGATATATTCCTTCTATTTGATTATCGTGTTGGTTCCTGGTAACAAATATGTACGGGGACGGGGTAGGTAATTCTAATACAGATAAATGTGAGAATAATACCTAGTATTGTTGATGTGTATTGTACCAGTACCAGGTAATGTACAAAACAGATAAGGCAGGTAGGTAGGTTATGTAGATGTAGATATAGTTAAATATTCAAAAGGAGCTCGTAATTCTTATCAAATGGTTTTTGTAGAAATTTGACATAAAGATGATGAGATAAGTACATGTAGGCAGGTGAGTTGGTGGTGAGCTGGTGAGTTAGCAAGCAGGACATAAAGGATCAAGTTAACTCCTACTACCACATATCTTGCAGGTAGGTAGATATAGATAGGCAAATAGAGAGATATGTAAGAGCCAAGTCAATATTGGTTAATATATCCAGTGAATACATCTATTTACAAAAGATATCACCGCCACAAACTTCAAAAATAGAAACCCATCTATCTTATTACACGTAAAGTACCAAGGAGTAGCGATTCAAAATTCAATTCAAGGATACACCATATAGAATCTAGAAACATAAGAACCAATACACGTTCCTAGTTCACCGGCTTTAGTACCTTTTTAAAGCCATTTCGTCAAAAAATTACTACCATTACCATTACTAGCTGACACGGAAGCAGAATACCTTTACCCTTAGCACCTTTAATTTTATATCACATACAGCTATTGTAAAAGAAATGGCTTTAGGACGAAACTACTTACTAGGGAGGCAGTTAATCACCTCCATCTAGATTGTTATGTATGACAATCATGCTGTGATACTTTCTAAAGGGCCAAATCATGACTTCTAGAAGGGAAGTGACACAACCAACAGGAATAGGTCATGGTTTCGGAGTCCACTAATGAACGATTTCTCCCGTTCTCTAACACACCGCTTCGAGTTTTAAGGAAATTTGATTTACACTTCGGCGTTGTAAGTAAATTTCTTGTTCCTGACCGACATAAGCTCATGCATTCAATAAATCCCATTGCGTCAACTCCGTGGTATTATTGTTGAGTTTTTATTCGTACATTCGTGGAAATGGGCTCTGTCATCTATGCATGACGAACCGTATAATTCGTGTCAGGCAAATATAGATGTCTGTTGGCTCCCTTTGCCGTCAAAACCACCATTCTGATGACACCTCCGGAACTCCCATCCCATTTGATAGCCTCTTGCAATGCGCCCTTGACGAAATTAACTGCTTCGGTCTCATCCATACCCTCCTTCCAGTTGGAATCACAATACCCATAAATGTATGTTGAACCAGAACCTCCAATAGCATACGACTGTTTGTGTAACGATCCTCCGGCGGGTATTGAGTAAACTTGGCCTCCGTGGCGCGCGTCCCATCCAGCAATGATCAATCCAGCACTTTACTTGGTCAGATTTCAGACTTCACAAATGAATACAATGCGTACCTTAATTGATCTTTATTGTCGTAGCAGAGCTCTTGGAACATGGCGGCGGCTGTTTGAGTAGATGGTACTTTGCCATTCAAGACCCCGTACATTCCCAGCTGGTATTGGACAATATCCGCAACAGCTTGCGTATCAGCCGCAGACCCTGATCGGCAACACCAAATTGTATCGTGAACTTGCGTAAGCTTGTCCGTAACTCGATTTGCGATGTATGAGCCGGTGGTTGTCCTACTGTCGGCACCTGTAGATCATACATATCAGTATATATGCGGATACACGAAGGCGCTCAAGAAGAACTGACCAAGAATAACACCATCCTTGAAGTTGATTGCCATACTGTTATTTTGTTAACTTCCGTCCATTTCCCCTCGGAATCTTTTCGTTCGTTCAAAGCAGTCTTACATTGAAGTTCCTAAGCTGGAAGAAATGGTTAGTCAAGCTCAAGAGTTATAAAGAGTTTATCTCACTTCACTTCACCCTTCTTCAAACGATCCATATCAATATGAATGCCATCTTGAAGCTTATGTTAGCTATAGCTATCAAAGTGATTGAGGGGGAATTAAGTAAGTACCCTCATTCAACATTCCTGTGTTGCCAAACTCCATATTGAAATAGTTTCGGTATTTGTGTGGAAATGGTGATGTTTAGAAAGCAACAAATAATCGAAGTCGTTAAAGTTCGTTGTTGGATAAAGAGCTGTAACTTGGGTTGAATTGGAGCTCTCCCAAACAGCAGAACAGGCAGATCTTAGACGCGAGGCAGCGTACTGTAAATGCCTGGTAAGCGCGAAGGACAAATCATGAGCGATAACGATAAGAATTTGAGCTAAAAGCGGCCGCTTCCATGAACGAAAATCGCTACAGCTTCTAGATCCTCAATATTGGACTTTTATTAAAATAAATTTAGAATTCACGAATATCACAAAGTACAAATCCTCTCTTCTAATTCGGCCTGTAGCTATATACAACACCGCCTATAATTTATTTACAAGTTGCAAATCCATGAGCATCTTCGCTCACAGTTTTAACTCCGAATCCCTCAAAAACGAAATTCGAGTGAAGAAGTTCCCACCTATTGCATCGTACCGTACGCCATGCTTTAAAGAAGCCTTCCGACCTTTAACTATACACATACAAACTTATATTTTTTAACCTTCCATTCATCCTCCACGAGTTAAACTAGAAAGTGGCCGTGAGCACGACTAGTCAAAAGGGAATAGAAACCTAAACCTACCCTTCCTTATCCAACTCTAACGGCGTGAAGCCATCTACAGCTTTCTTCTCCTTACCCGGCTCCCCATCCTCCGCACATCCACAATCATAAAAGTCCCCAATCTTTGAACAATCAAAGATCGGATGTTTCAACCTTTTGTTAACCTCATTATGGACATGGCATGCCCAAGCCGCAGCTGTAGATCTGGTCGCCACCTGCGGTGGAAACTTTTGTAATAACTGTTGGAAATGTCGCGCACAATCTCCACAAGGATATAATCGTGCAAATAGATGGATATAACTCTTCAGCGCTATGCTATCGTCTTCCGTAGGCTTGTCGGGGAATTTCGCCATCATCGTGTGTAGGACCTTCCATGCTGCGTGGCCGAGTTCTGCTCTGGACAATTGTTAGCGCGCATTAATGGAACATCATCTGCGAAAGACATACTTCAGAGTTGCGTTTTCAAGCTTAGGGGCAGTGGCTGCTCCGTGAAGAATGGAACTATCGACTGATACAGGGGTTTTGTCCAAAGGAAATTCCGCGTTGTATTCCGCGCCGTTGGCAAGATAGTCTGAGTTTGCGCCGGGTGTAGAATGTCTGACTAGGAAGAAGAAACTAATGAAGATAAATGCCGCGGCTACAAAGCCAAGACTGAGATGCTGTCGTCGAGGCATATTGGTTTGGATATAGTGATGGGATCCGTATCAACGGGCAGAAAAGTAAAGCTTGTCCTGTTGCCGCTTAGAAATTTGGAATTGTGTTAAGATTCTCTTTGAAGCAAACAATTCCAAACTACTTACTCAAACTTCAATTGCAGCAACAAAGGAGAATAAATGGGCGGAAGGAATGACAGGAGATGAAGTACCGAAATAAATCGTCTGAAATGTAAGCTCATGAAATAGCATGATATTAATCTTCATGTAAATTGTCACAATATCCTGATCGAGCCTGACTCCTCCTAATAATCTATTCTTGTTTCACAATTCAATTGACTGCGGTGGACCTTGTCTTGTACGGTTACCGGGTAAGACATGTTATGCACTATATATACATTTTGACCAATACCACTGACTACCAAGATTCCAAAGAACTCGGAACTGAAGCTTTATTGAGTGGGCCAACTCTTATATCTTCGACAATATCCTCGTAATTGTTTAAATACGGGCGGTACTGTATGATTTTGTTTTCGAAATCTTCCTTAAACTGTTTTCTTGTCTTTATTATATAACATAGCCCCTCTCTATTCCTGTATTAAGTCTCCTTCGATGTTTTGAACCTCTATCCCTCGACTCCTGGAGCGAATGTATAGTTTATAGTATCTCGAAATCATCCCATCTCATTCAGGGAGCGCAGGCCAACTATATCGCCAGTGTAAATGGAGAGCCTGAGATAGAAGATCTATCACTAACCTGGATTTGACAATGCGCCCTCAACGCCTTCAGGAACCCGTTTACTACCAGATTACGTTCAATCTTACGATTTCGCGCTGTATTTAGTAGTATAATGAAATACAAAACATTCATCCGAGGCTATCAGATACTTGCACAGGATACGCATCATTGTTCGGAATCAACTCATATACTATCATTCCCAAAACCATACTCGCGCTCCTCTTCCGGAAACCCCTTCCAACCAATACACATAGACATTGGCAAATGCCAAAGAACTCACGAAAAACACAATATCCACAGCTCAAGATTATTGCCGACATGCAAGCCCAAAAACCGCGATGCCAATAGCAGAGAAGCAGGCAGAGCTCCATATCATAAGCGGTTGGCAAATCCTCGGTTTTGGAAGGACATGGCTTTGCAGATCAGATAGCTATCAGGAGGATTGGGATGGGCGGGGTGTGAAAACGTGAGAACATGGCGCGGGTATGTACTTGTGATATCGGGGGATTTTTTTTTTAGCTCAGGCTCACGGTATAGTATTGCCCTTTATTCCCGAGGTTTTACTGCCAACTCGAAGAGAAGTGTAGAAAATTGAATGTCCGTAAAAAATTGGAGTATTTGGCTTCTCATGTACTTAAGTTGTAATAACCATGCAGGGTATAGGTAGTACGACGACGCTGATTGCATTTTAGCAATCAATGGATTTTGGTTCGCTGCCACCTCGAAGGATGGTATTGGTTAAGGCGTTTCGAACCGAGCCGAGCTTCTCAGCCAATCCTACCATTTCAATTGAATGTACTAATGAAGTAATAATGTAACGTAAATTTATTCTTATTTTGGTACCCCGCGATTTTAAAATTACATCGACCCATCTATTGCAATGATATCATGGTCTTTCTATTAAAGGCAACAATGCGCCGCCATAAATGGGGCACAGTTCTTTATGGACACTGCCCCGCGCTCGCGTCTCCGAGGTCGGAAAAAGAAAACCTCAATATGTGGATTACTGTGCAACGTACACACAACTCGTGTTGATACGATTACTCACCATCTTTCGTATATATACAGGTTACGATTTCACCTACTGAACACTTGAAGCTTCGTATAAATATCTGCAATACCTTCAATCTTTACCTCTATTTCTCTACAGAGTAAGACAGGTGCAAAATTGCACTTTTCCCATATTCAAGATGGTTTTCCCCCCACCTCCAACCAATACCCTCGATTGGAAAAACATTGGATTCCTTTTCCGCGAAGGTATATCTAAATTCCCCTTGATGTTTTCTACTTAACTCACTCTTCTTCTTTTTAGTCAATGGCCACATCGAGTCACACTACAGCGTCAAAACTGGCGTCTGGACTCCTCCTACTTTCGTAACCGATCCCTACCTACGTCTACATGGCATGTCCCCCGCCCTCAATTACGGACAACAAGCCTACGAGGGCATGAAAGCATTCCGCGCCCCAGGCGATGATGCAATCAATATTTTCCGACCCTACAAAAACGCCGCTCGACTAGCCTTCTCTGCGGAATTCGTATCCATTCCTACCGTTCCCGAAGAGATATTCTTGGAAGCTGTTCATGCTGCCGTATCATTGAATGCGGAATATGTTCCTCCTCATGAAACTGGCGCGGCTATGTATATCCGACCTTTGGTCTTTGGAAGCAGTGCGCAGTTGGGGTTGAGCCCACCAGAGGAATATACCTTCTGTGTTTATGTTTTGCCAGTGGGAGTATATCATGGTGTGCACCCTGTGAAGGCGTTGGTTATGGAAGAGTTTGATAGATCTGCACCGTATGGTACAGGTTGTGTAAAGGTTGGTGGAAACTATGCGCCAGTTCTGAGATGGAGTGATAAGGCTAGGAATGAGGGGTATGGTATCACGTTGCATTTGGATAGTCAGACAAGGACTGAGATTGATGAGTTTTCTACAAGTGGATTTATTGGTGTGAAGAAAGACGGAGATAATATTACACTGGTGGTGCCTGACAGCAGAAATGTCATTGCAAGTGTTACATCCGACAGTGTTCTCGAAATCGGAAAGAGCTTTGGCTGGAAAACGGAAGTTCGCTCAGTAAGTGGCAATCTTATTAATGACCTTTACTCAGCAAACGCACACTGACTAATCATCCTCCATTATAGATCAAATACGAAGAACTATCCTCTTTCTCTGAAGTATTCGCAGCCGGTACAGCCGCAGCCCTTGTCCCAATCCGCTCCATTACCCGAAAAGCCAGCTCCCAAAGCGAGGATGCAACGGAAACTAAGACAGAAACCACATCTTACATCAGCGAAGATTCCGAAGAGCCAGGTCCAGTATGCGAGAAATTGCTTACTACACTCAAGGGTATCCAATCTGGGAAGATCAAGGATACTTTTGGGTGGAATAAGAATGTTGAAGAATTGGATGTGAAAAAGTTTACTTCTGGTGAAGCTACCACTGGGGCTAATGCCTTGAATGGTAATGTGGATAGTTTGCCTTGATTCAAGGATGATGTCGAATCGTCTGGAATGGTATAAAAGTTTGGGCTTTGGCGTATCCTGATCGAGCCTGACTCCTCCTAATAATCTATTCTTGTTTCACAATTCAATTGACTGCGGTGGACCTTGTCTTGTACGGTTACCGGGTAAGACATGTTATGCACTATATATACATTTTGACCAATACCACTGACTACCAAGATTCCAAAGA